>CAUYUJ010014586.1:274388-311888 GCA_963575745.1 Prorocentrum cordatum | reverse complement strand
GTGTTCCCCCTGTATAAGGGCAGGCCCGACTTAACCTCATGCTGTTCCCATCGTGCGTACGGGCCACATCCCAGAAAGGATCTCGAGCACCCAGAAAAGTATCAGAACGGTGCCGAGTGAGTATCGCGTCCCAGGGCCCGACGCGTGACGTCCCTGCAGCGTCGGTACTCTCGTGGTGCTCGACATTCTTTCTGGTGGTCAAGGCTAAACACAAATTGGAACATGCTAATCCTGGCCCTTCTCTCTGCAGCCGCCGTGCCGCCACGGGGAGCGCTGAGACGGGGAGCGGTGGGGGGGCTCTCCTGGCCACTGCGAGCCTCGCCTATGAAGCGCCTCCATTGACACGCACACGAGGGACGGCCGAGAACCACAGCCCCTCGTCGAGGATCGAGGAGGGCCTGCCTCCTCCTCCTCCTCCGCCTCCTCCTCCTCCTCCGCCTCCTCCTCCTCCTCTCCTGAGCTCGATGTGGCACTTCTGTCAGCGCCTTGGCTGCACTCCCGAAGCATTGGTTGGACACGTGTGCACTCGCGAGGCGAAGGCCCTCCTCGCCATCCTCATCCCTCGTCGGCTCTCGGACGTCCCTTCCCAGTGCACTGTTCGGCTTCGTGCGTTCATGTTTCGCACGATGGTCCAATAAGTATGCTCCTCGAGGGACCTCGCCGAGGAAGGCATGCACACGTCCGAGCGATGCCAGGATCTCTCGTCCTCAACCTCATCCTACTCATCCTGCCCGATGCCCCCCTCCCCCCGTCTCCTTCTGACGCTGACGCTGCTGGCTCCTGACTTCACCCTGAGCGCAACCATCCCCACCCCCCGGGGGCCGTTCCCCCTGGAACGTCGCTCAAAGTAGAGATTCTGTAGAACGTCCGCCGACCAAGCCAGCGTTCGTCAGAAGCTTCTCCGTTTGTGTCGTCGCCGTTGCCGTCGCCGCTCCCCCCCCTTTCCCTAAGCCCTCCTCCTCAAGCGCCGCCGCCAGAAAGAAATCGAACAAACCCTCCCCGCCCACAAGGTGTCTCGCTCACTCCCACCCGCCCTCCCAACACAGAAGTAGCAACTGGGCCTCAGCATGTTCAGCGGTCGTGTATGGATGGGTAGCTTCTGGGAGCCAATACAGACCGCATGTGCGAAACGCTGGGGCGAGGTGCGCCACGCGTGCCAGGCGCGCCATGCGCGTCAAGTGCGCCAGGCACACCTGTGGCCCAAGCGTGCAAAGCACGCCTGGTGCGCCAGATGCGCCACGTGATCCACGTGCGCCATGTGCCCCATGCTCCAGCCGCGCCAGGTGCGCCACGTTCGGAGCACGAGCAGAGAGTGCCACGTGCGCCTGCGCACGTGGCAATACACGTCGGGAAATGTGTCGGCCCCCACCACCATTGTCGAAAGCGAGTGCGCAATCGCGGCGGGGTGGCCATCATAGTGTCTGGTGGGCCTGCGCACAGCAGGCAATGTGCCAACACCCTCGCCGTCCAAGTCAAAAACCAAAGCATAATGATCACGTAGTGCCCGCGCATGATCCAGATTTTGCCTCGAAGTGCATTGTGTATTGTTTTGACAGAGATACTGGCCCTGCGCGCAGCAGGCGGTATGCAGTCACCCCCGCCGTCTGTGTCAGAAAAAAGTGCTCGCGACCCCCCCGATCATGACCCAAGATTTTGGCCCAACAAGGATGGTGTGGGGGTCCTCATTGGTCCTGGTTGGCTGCCGGTCGCCTGGGGGAGGGGGCGTTTATCAATAAGGAACAATGATTAGGAAGGGAGGGGGGGGGGCGGGGGTTGTCACCTCCTGCCCCTGGGGCCGGAGCACCCCTCCCTGGGAGAAGCTTTCCCATTCGACGTCTTGCCTCCGAAACGGCTCGAACTTACCTGCACCGCTGCTTGCTCCAGGAGGGCCCTGAAAGAGCCCAAGATCGCTCCAAGATGGCCCAGGATACCCTCACGACGGCCTCAGAAACCCACAAGACGCTCCGAAGGAGCTCCAAGAGGAGCCCAAAGAGGGCCGCAAGAGGCGAGCATCATGGACATTCGTGTATGATTGCTCAAGTCATGTATAATTGTTCCATGTGCGTCCTCGCCTTCTCGGGCTTCCGACGCAAAAAGACGGCCCATAGGCTGCAGGAAGCGCCCACAAACGGCCCAAGACTGCCAAAGACAGCCGCTGGGAGCAGATCACCTCTACGAGGTCCCACGAGGAACGCGATCAGCACGCACAGCACGAACATGTGCGAATGACAGCGGCTAACGATCTCACAGACCCGCGGTCATCAGCGCCGTGCGGGATGAGCTCGTGGGGGTCTCCACGGGCTTTTGGGGTCGCGAGGCTCGCGGCTACAGGGGGCCTCGCACTCCAAGCATGTTGCTGCAATGTTCTTACCTGCCCAGCCATGCCACCTGGCCCTCAGTGGGCTCACTTCCAGCGTGTCTGGCCTACAAGGTGTGCCTTCCTTGGCATCCTTGCTGGCCAGAGGGGCGCAAGCAGCCGTGTCTTTTGAAGCATGCCCTCCTGCACCACTTTCAATAACTTTGGTTTCTATTGCAAGCATCGTTGGGGCCTGTTGTTCAATTCCGTTATTTTTGTTGGGAGCAGGCCCCGTTGCCTTCATAGTGTCGACCGTCGTCCGCAGTGGAGCTCGACTGTTGTCCGCCTCTCTTGTAAACAAATACCTGTGTCACCCTTGGAACTGCATAGAATGGCACGTGGATCGCCAACGGCTGCACACGCCACTCGGAAGAAGTACGTAAAGACATGAAGTAGGAAGGCGATTACTGTAGATTGGGCTCAGGCCCTCCCAGAGAATAACAAAACACAGCCAAAGCGTATCGAGTCTTGACGTAGGAAGGCGCTTGAAGTAGATCGGGATCTGGGATCCTCAGCGACCAGCGTCCATCTCTCATCATGCGTCCTCGGGGTAGGTGAGCTTTTGGTCGTGCCAGCGCCGCTCGCCTTGGAGGCAGGGCTTGGACTAGGTCGGGCATGTCCTCCTACGGGGGGAGTTTAGACAGAAAAACTATTCCCAAAATGATCAAGCTTTGTCAACAATGGTCGAAAAATCGTCCCCGACTATGATTTAAACTATTGTGAACCATTCCTCCTGTAGAGAGACACGCACGACTGAAGGCTTAGAATTCTGGGCAGGTGACTGGCAATGTTTACCTAAGTTGCTCCCGCCTGGCAAATCCCTCGCAAAGGCGAGGCGGAAGGGCACGGCTTCTTGGGTGTTCTTCCTTTTTGCGGGCCCCGGCCCTCCTCTTCCTCCTCCTCCTCCTCGCCCTCCTCCTCGCCCTACTCCTCCTCCTCCTCCTCCTCCTCTTCCTCCTCGTCGTCCTCCTCCTCCTCGCCCTCCTCCTCCTCCTCCTCCTCGCCCTCCTCCTCCTCCTGGTCCTCCTCCTCCTCCTCCTCCTCCTCGTCCTCCTCCTCGTCCTGCTCCTCCTGCTTCCTGGGCGCTCCTCCTCTTCGCAGGCCCCGGCCCGCCCTGCCCCCGCAGGTGGGGCAGGGGCACGACTGGCGGCGGTGTGGCACGGGAGCCACGGGCGGGCTCCGCACTCTGGTGCAGAGTGGCTCCGATGTTGTTTAGACGAGCGCCTTCCACTACTCGCAAGGTCTCAACTCGCAAACGGCCTGGATCCCCTGCGGAGGATCTACGATAAATGGCATCAAAACAGACATGTGTTTTTTTATGACGTTTGCGAGTAGGCACTTTTGCGAGTAGCGAGTAGTAGAACGCGCTCGGCAGTTGTTGGCGGCGCGCACAAGGGGGCATTGAGCTTTTTTATTTGGCGTTTCGACATTGGGTGCAAGAGAGCGGGAAGGGGGCGGGGGGGTCTGGTTCCGAACCTCTGCTTAATGCGACTGTTTGGAACCGTGCGTCCCATGGGGAAGATCTACTCCACGAGGGGGTGGGAGGGGCCCGCGCCCATCGGCAAAACGGTGAATCAAAAACGAACACGAAGGGGGAGGGGGGGAGCTGCTTCTGAGAAGGCGCGGGGCTTACATCTTTAGACAGTGCCCGCCCCTTCTGAGAAGCAGCGGTGCTTCTGAGAAGCCTTCCCCCATCCCCCCACCCCCCGCTGCGCGTGGCCGAGTTTGGCACCACCGCACACGCCTCTCAACCGTAGGCCCTTCACCATTTAGATGTGTCACCTCTCGCTTCATCCTTCTCGCCTTGTTTCTCCTTGTTAAAACAGGGCTAGGATCGGGATAAATCGCTCCAGAGCGTTCCGGAGCGCTCTCAGAGCGTTCTGGAACGCTCTGGAGCGGCCGCGGCGCCCAATACATCCTCCAAACCCGCCGATTCTCAGAGATTTCGAGTTATCCCGATCCGATTTTGTCCCGATCTTCGCGTCGTTTTACTTGTCCCCCATCTTTCCTGATGCTCTTGCGCCCCGCTGCCGTTTGGGGCCCTTGAGCCAGGGCGCCCTCCCGGGAAAAGAGGCGATCCTCGATCGACGAACCGATCCGAGATCGACAGGCCCATGCCGGACAAGGCGGCATGGGGAGATTGCCCGCAGCCTGCAGCTGGCACTGGGCTAAGACAACAACCTCCCGTCGGAGACAGCACCAGGACGGCCCGAGAGGCCCCCCGGACGGCCGGAGAGGGCCCAAAGAGGCGCCCGATAGGGGGGGAACACCGGCCGTCATTTCGAGCCTTCCGCCGCAAGAGGCCCCAAGGAGGCCCCGAGAGGCGCCCACGAAGCCCCGAAGAGGCCCCCAATATGCCCAAGAAACCCACACAAGAAACCCACGAGAATCTCTGGATGGCACATTCAATGACTATCCGTGTAGATTTCGAGCTTTGTTCGGTCGTCGCCGTGATCGTCGTCGTCGTCATCGTCGTCATCGTCATCATCTTCTCGCCGTCGTCGTCGCCGTTGCCGTCGTCGTTGCCGTCGTCGCCGTCGCCGTCGCCGTCGCCGTCGCCGTCGCCGTCGCCGTCGCCGTCGCCGTCGCCGTCGCCGTAGCCGTCGCCGTCGTCGTCGTCGTCGTCGTCGTCGCCGTCGCCGTCGCCGTCGCCGTCGTCGCCGCCGCCGTCGTCGTCGTCGTCGTCGTCGCCGCCGTCGCCGTCGCCGTAGCCGTCGTCGTCGTCGTCGTCGTCGTCGTCGTCGTCGTCGTCGTCGTCGTCATCGTCGTCCCCCTTCAGGGTCGGCGGCACCTGCCGCAAGGCCTTTGCATGGGCGGGGAAGGAGCCACGTGAGAGGGGAGGGACCCCCCAGGGAGCGGAGTAGGGGGCGGGGGAGCCCCGTCCTCTGGCCGGCCCTCGGGGGGACTCGGGGGGGGGGGGGGGAGGCACGGCGAAACGGAGGCAAAATCGCAAAACCGCTTCCCTTCTCATCCACCTCCTCTTGGGACGCCCGACGTGGGTACGGAAAACATGGGTGCGATGCCCAACAAGAGATGTTCTCCAAAAGACCGACAGCGGCCGCGGTTTGACACGCGGCCCTGCCTTGAAGGGGACAACGTGAAGAAGAAATGCTGTCGGTCTTCGCGCCCGTTCTTTCTGTGCCCAATCGATCGTACTGATCTCCCTCCTCCTCTTCCTCCTCCTCCTCTTCTTCCTCCGAGCCTCATCCAGCCACCCAGTCCCGGGCGCCCGCCACCCTAACCGGTCTCCTTGAGCTTCAGGGCCTGCTTGGCTTCTGCCTTCTCCTTCTGGAGGGTCCTGGGGCAGAGACCGCGCGAGGCTGGCCGAGGGGTGCAAGGAGGTGGCCTCGTCTGCGTCCTGCTCCTCCTACGTACCCCTCCCCCCCGCACTCCTGTAGGCTTACGAAGAACATCCTGGAGACCTCGGGCGGCAACTTGAGACCCGAGGTACGTCGGATCCGCGTCGGAATCGCGCCTTCTTATCAAAAACGGCCCTATCCTGGGTTACAAGTGCGTGGTCTGTAAACCTCCTGGGAACCCCCAAAGCCTAGAGCCGCCAGGACGCGGCACATCACGCAAGGTTTACCCTGTCTGCCCACAGGAGTTTCAGCGCACAGCGCCTCGCAAACCAGGGTAGGGGCGTTTGTTATGCCCTTGATTAACGTCGGGTTCCCAGCGGGTTCGTGCCAGAGTCGCGCCGGACTGGCACCGGGGCCCCTCCGCGCGAACGTCGGCCCACATCCGACGGGGCGGGCCTGCGGGGAGATGCCACGCCTGTTGCCAGGCGCGCGAGGCCTCCAACATTCTTCCCATTTTCATGCATGTGTTTTAAAAATATAGGATTTTTAATACACTATTAATTCATGAATAAATTTACGCATGAACTCATCGTTGCTTTTAGTACTAGATCCCTGCATTTTTAACACATGATCCGCACGCGGAGCATGCATAGAAAACGGCACTGTACGCAGGTCGCCCAACTTCGCACGCCGCGCCCCGCAGGGCGCCGCCGTCTCGGGCCCTCGCGAGGCCACCCATTGGAGGAGGGCAGCGCTCGGGTCGATGCCGCGACGCGCAAACGCACACCTATGAAGGGGCCTTGGGACACACAAATAAATACACACACAAACAAAAGGATTCCCCATATTTTCATATATTTTCTGGGTTTCTGTCTTCCCCCCCACTTCCCATATTTTCTCATATTTTTTGGGGAATCGACGATTAATTGTGTCTGTGTGTTTTTTTCCCTCCTGAACCTACCTTCGCGCCCCACCAGGGCCACACGTTTTCATCGATTCCGGATACAGTGGAGGCCCGACCTCAAGACACCATCCACATGAAACCCAACCCTGAGACCCCAGGACGTCCATCGGTTCCTGATGCGGGAACGTCGCGCCTTCCACAGAAACAACCATCGAAGCCCCAGAAACCTAGGGCACCCTTGAGGCGAGCAGGGTGTTCCTTGGCATGGGCCCCCACTGCACTTGGCTCTTGAACATGAGACCGCTCATAGAGCGATTCACCAAACGGGGAACAACAACGCGCCAAAATTGGATTGAGAACCGCCAAAGAAACGTTTACGGAACCGGCACAACTGCGACGGAAGAGACGCGCAGCTCATGTCCCGGCATCGATGTGTGCATCCCATTTCCTGGCACCCATCTCCCATTCCTGGCCATGTGTGCATTTCCTGGCGCTGTGCATTTCAGACGGGCATCCACTCAAAATGGAGACCCCCATATGTGCATCTCATGCCCTGGCACGTCAAGCTGTAAGCGTCTGGCCGTGATTGTCTGGATGTGGGAGCGAGTCCGAGTGGACAACGATTACGACGACGACGACGACGACGGCGACGGCTACGATGCGGGACGGCATCAACGACGGCTCAAAGACAGGGGGGGCGGTGTGGAGGCCCCCTCACCTCTCCTTCCTCTTACCACTCTAGAGGCCTCCCAGATGTAGTCCGAGTAGACGGGGTCGGAGGATCGCGCCGCATCGCCAATACATCGGCGATACATCGTCGACGCATCGGCGATGCATCGGCGACGCATCGGCGACGCATCGGCGACGCCAGCGTGGAGAAAATCGGGCTCCACATCGAGCCGCATCGCCGATGCATTGAGGATACGGCGCGATCCTCCGACCCCAGCTACTCGGACCCCATCTGGGAGGCACAGACACTCGTCGTACCCCCTTCTCTGTTCATCGTACCTCCTCCTTTCTCCCTCCTCCTGCGTCCTCCTCATCTATATCCTCCGTCCTCCCCTCTGGCAGCCGTCCCTCTCCGCACACCGAAATGATGACCATGGGGCTCGGAATGAACAGGCTCCAGAGGTGCCACAACCGGGCGACTCGCTCGATGCATGATGCACCCCCACGATCCAGCCACCTGAGGTACCAAAACCAGCGCTTCGCTCGAGACATCCTTACACTCCGTTTTGGAAGCACCGACGTCCAAGCCACCGAACAGGCAAGCCGCCCGAGACATCCACACAGTCGTGGCGCGAGCGCGCACATGTCCTGGCCTTGGCTGCTCCTCCCTGAGGTGCGCAACCAAAGCCTCGCTCGAGACGGCCTCACAGTCTGTGCTGGAAGCACCGCCGTCTGAGCCACCCGACAGGCAAACCGCCCGAGACACCCCCCCCAAGGGATGCGACAACCCACGACACGCGAGAGAAACCCTCACAACCTGCTCTTGCCGTCGCTCGGACGTCCATTTCCCCTGCATTTGCCAGTTTCGTGCGTGTTTTCTTTGCTCAATAGTCCAGGATGGTCCTCAAGGGTCACCAAGGAGGCAAACCGCCTGAGACATCACGACAGTGTGGGCGCGAAGGGGCACACGAAGTGCCACGTCTACGTCATCGCGGTGAGCACGGGGCCCTGCAGAAAGAAAAATCCAGTCAACCAAACAGGCAAAACGCCTGGTACATCCCCTCACTCTGGGCTCGAACAAGCAGCTGCCCCCACCCCTGGCGGGTCTTCCTCGGTGGGTTCCCATGCCTCGCCTGCTACTGCGGGATGGGCATGGGGCTCTGGAGCGAGAGAAGCACGAGCCACCAAGCAGGCAAACCGCCTGCCACATCACCACACCCTTGGCGCGATTGGGCACATGTCTCCGCCCGTTGCGGCTCCTGCTTGGAGCGCTCAACTGCAACGCCTGCTGCGTCGCGACGAGCATGGGGCTCTGAAAACAGAGACGTTTACTCAAACAACAAAACAGATCGCCTGAATCATTACGACATCCTGAGCGCGGAGAATGCCCGCAGCCCTGGCGGCTCTCCCTTGGGGTGCTCAGATTCCACGCCTGCTACATCCAGCGGTGGGCATGGGGCCCTGAAAAAGAGAAAAGTCCAATCAACCAAACAGGCAAAACGCCTGAGACATCCCCACAATCTGAGCGCGATCGGGCAAATGTCCCCACCCCTGGCGGCTCATTCCTCGCGTGCCGAAAAGCCATCCTTGCTGCATCTCGATGAGTATGAGGCTCTGGAAATAGAGAACTCCAATCAACCAAACAAACAGACCGCCTGAGACATCATCACCGGCTGGGCATGAACGGGCAAATGTCCCTACCCCAGGCGGATCCCCCTTGGCGTGCGCAAATGCCACGCCTGCTACATCGCGATCAGCATGAGGCTCTGAAACGAGAGACGTCCAAACCACCAAACAAGACCACCGCCTAAGACATTCCTACCAGGAGGGCACGAACAGGCAACTTTCCCCACTCTTGGCGGTTCCCCCTTTGGGTGCTCCGCTCAGAAGCCCGGCCTGCTACAAGGCAACGGGCATGGGGTTCTGACGCGGCGAACGGGCAAATGTCACCACCGCTGGCGGCTCCTCCTTGGTGTGCTCAAATGCCACGCCTGCTGCATCGCGATTAGCATGGAATTCTGACTTTACGAGTGCTGTGTGTATGAGTCTGGATCTGACTTGAATGAGTCAGAGTAGGTGCGAGTTTGAATATGAGTGGGTCTGAACCAGAGTGAGTCTGAGTATCAGTGAATACGAGTGCGAGTGGTCTAAGTATGAACATGTCTGAATGCCAGTGAGGCTGAGTTTGAGTGCACGTGGGAGTTACTGAGTCTGAGCATGAGTGATCTGAGTGTAGTGAGCTTGCAGTCAACCGCGAAAGGTCTTTAGAACCCCCCAGAAGCGTAAACTAAGTATCTTGTCGGCGACCTTCTTGACGGACTGGGATCCCACCATGGTGGGACATTCCAATTTGTCCGCGGCACCCGCCGCAAAGAAACGACGACGACTACGACGATTACGACCACGACTACGGCGCCGATTGCGAGTACGACTACGATCACGACTACAACCACGATTGCGATCACGACTCCAATCGCGACTGCAATCACGATTGCAATCGGGATTACAACCACGACTACAATCCCTACTACAGTCCTCATGAGAAGATACACAAATCCTCTCGCGAGTAGGGTAGGCCACAATTGAGAGCCCCCTAGGAGGAAGAACTCCCCAACACTATCCCGCCCGCCAACATTAGAGGGAAACTAGTCTCCGCCGCGACGACGACGACGACCACGATTACGACAACGATTACGACTACAACCACGACTACGATTACAACTACAATCACGAGCACAATCACGATTCCAATCACGATTACTACCACGACTACATTCATGGCTACAGCCCCAGCCGCTGATTGCAATCATCATGAGAAGATGCTTCCTATTCTTCTCGCGTGTAGCCCACAATGGATTACCCCCTGGGAGAAAGAAGCCCCAGCATTATCCAGCCCGCCCGACGACGACCCCCACGACTACAATAAAGACCACGGGCGGGACCTCCCTCCCCCAGTCGCCTTGACTTCGCCCGTCCCCTCTTGTAGGAGTCCCACGACGTCGAATGCCCGAGAACTGGCTCTAGCTTGAAGTAGTCGGCGTTTACGGTTTTGATTCCACGCAATGTGCGGTGAAGAGGAGACACGAAGGAATAAGCAGCGCATGGCATCTACACTGGTTGCGATATGGCCCGCCTGAGCACGGCGGCCTTCTTCTCCTTGGCTGCCTCCGCAGAAGGGGTGGAGCGGAGGCAGACGGCAAGACAACTCTGTCCCTTAGCATCTACATGGACGGGCAGCGAAAACATACAAAGAGAATATGAAGATCATAGAAATGAGACCATTGCCGATACCACTGTTTCCTAGACCTCTCCCGGCGTGCGTTCTGACCAGGATCTCCAGACCCGTCCGGCCATGGCGATGAGGGCTCTCCAGGAAGACCAGCGGTATCGGCATCTTCTCCACTGGTGCCGCACATGTATGCACTCAGGTTTGCGGGCCTTCGCCAGAAGCACAGTGTGCATGACTTGTGCACCCAGGAGGCAAGCAGGGTGTTTCTTGGCACGCGCCTCCACTGTAGGGGCTCACTGAGCATTCCACCGATCCCCATCCCCGCCGGCGTGGCCCGCGCGCCCCACTGGCCGATCTACTCCGCCAGACGGGGACACATCGGCTGTGTCCTTCGGGCTTCGAGGGGCATGTCCCCAACTGTCGGGTCGGGCGAAAGGGGGGGATAGCAAAGGGGGGGTTTGAGAATCAGCTCACGTAGCTGATTTTCCCGGCGCCTCCCGGCGCCGGAGGCGCCCATGTATCGAGGAATGGGCCCCTCGGTCGGGCCGAAACCAGCTGCATGCAGCAGATTTCGTAACCCCCCCTTTCCCAAACCCCCCCTTTCGCCCGACCCGAAACTGGGGTGGTGGGAAGGAGGGATCGCGATTTTGGACGTCCGGAGGCCGGCCGCGCGGCGAGCGAGCGAGCGGAGGGCGCGGGGAGCGCTGCTCGGCGACGCGCCGGGGGGTAAAAAGGTCTGTCTTCCCGGAAGAAGAACACACACACACACAAAGACACACACGCACACACACACACACACGCACACACACACACACGCACACACACACACCCATAATAAAACTGGACACGCATAACAGCACACCGGCGGCTTCCCGGAAGAAGAAAACAATGTTCCGGAGCTCCGATTTGACAGCCACGGTTTTGCCAGCCTTCCCCTGGCTTCTGAGACTTGGAGGCCTGGAAGTGGGCACCAACACCAACGCAGGGGGGTGCCTCCACAGGGGGAAACTGATCCCAAATTTCGACGTTGGTGGTAATATTCCGGCCGCCTCGGAAGCCATAGTATGACCACCATCACCGAGATCGGGATCTTCTTCCCTCGGTGAAGGCACACCGACGATATTGGTGTTGGTGTCAACCTCGAGGCCTGCGAGGGATGGCAGAAGGAGGCGGTCTTCTCAGAATAGAAGAGACAAAATCGCACGCACACTTTCAACGGTCCGCACGGATTTCGTGGATCTGCGCTGGACCCCCCTCCCTGGCGCGCGGAGCGCGCCAGGGGTGGCGCTGGAGGCGCCGCTGGGGGGGCCCAGCGCGGATCCAAGAAATCCGCGCGGAGCGCCAAACAGTTTATGTTTATGTTTACTGCGTGTTTTTTCTTCGACAGAAGGCTCAGAAGGCCTCGGGCAAACACGGATTAGCGATCCATGGATCTGGCGCGTGGTCACCAAACCCATGGATCGGGGGAGGCGCCCTCCCCAAAATGCGGCGGCGGAAATCCATCGCTAATCCACGCCCCCTGAATTAGGGGAACAACAAGTGACATGAACATACAAACTCGGAGGTCCGCGCAGACTTCTCGGGATCGGCGCTGGGGCCCCACGGCGGCGCCTCCGGCGCCGCCCCTGGCGCGCTCCGCGCGCCAGAGAGGGGGTCCAGCGCCGATCCGAGAAATCCGCGCAGACCTCCGAGTTTTCATGTTCATGCCACTTTTTGTTCCCCTGTGAATCCATGCTTGCGATCGCCCGATCCACAGGCCTCTCTGAAGACGGAGGCGGCCTCTCGGAAGGCCGGGCGGCTGCCGAGAGGCCACGAGGCCGCCCGTCCGAGGAGGCCTGCTGCCACGCGGAGCGCCGCCCGTAGCAGGCCGCATGGAGAACGCGGGGGATGGAGAAATCACTGAAGGGGCCCTCGGGCACACAAATAAACACAGACACAAATAAAAGGATTCCCCATATTTCCACATATATTTTCGGGGCTTCTGTCTTCCCCCCCACGGCCCGTATTTTCCCATATTTTCGGGGCAATCGACGATGAATTGTGCCTGTGTGTTTTTTCCCTCCTGAATCACACGCGCCAGAGGCAGGGAGTGTCATGCTGCCTCTGGGCCTCCGTCCACCCAGAATGCGCAAGAGGACGGCCCGCTCGTGCACCTTGGACCCCAACCCCGATCGGCTCCGTGGTGCAACATGGGAAAGGGGGTGGAACTTTTCGCTTCTGCGTGGTGATAGATACGCGAGGGCTTGTGCGAATCGTTCCGTCGGCCTCTCCGTCTCTCCGTCTCTCCCTCTCCCTCCTTCACGTATGCCCCCTCCGCTATCACATAAACAAGTGATGGCCCAAAACTATCACCTCGTCTTTCATCGCACGCTGTCTTCTCGTCACTTCCCGCCTTGCCTCGTCTCGTCCACCTCTTTCTCCCAAAACCTCTCTCCCATCTCCAATGCGCCATCCAACCACCTTGTCCTTCCTCACTCTACTTGCTGTGTACCACGTGCGGTGTCGCCGTGAGCGTATGCCTCTGCACTATCAGCTTATGTTGCAACTGTACGTTTAATATTTTCCCCAATCAGTGCTTGCACTGAAGGGGTCCTAGCGGAAATTGAAAGATTTGGCGAACATTTCCCGCCGATGTTGGTAGCCGGCTGGGTTCCCGGGTTCCCGGTTCCGGGTTCCCGGGTTCCTGGGTATTGGCTCCGGACCGATGTCGGTGGGTTCCCGGGTTCCCGGTCGACCTCCTCATCGATCCTTTTATCGATCCCATTTCAAACCATCCACTGGTTGGGGTTTCTCTGGTGTAATTGATGCGCACGTGCTCTATACTTGCAGCTTTGCCACCAAGGCGGATCAAACCGACAGTCCTTCCAAAGTTCCCTCTGGAGGCCAGTCGAGAATGGGTGGGCGCGGTGCGCAACCAGGGAGCGGGGGCCTGCGCTCTCCTCCCGAAACGTGCGCGCTGCACTCATAGAAGAAGGAAATAAGAAAATTCACAATAATAATGACTATAAATGACATAATAGTAAGCAGAATCTGAAGAATAATTATCCCAGAGCGACCCTAGGAGTTGGAGCCCCGAGGAGAGCAATATTAGTAGTAACAATGCTCGCGGCTCCTGCAAGAGCTGCAGGCTGTTCAGCACTGCTTGCGGGGACTCCGGTCCGGCCATCGAGGCTAGCTCGGCACCTGTCGCACATGGCTTTTGCTTTGCCTTTGCTTTGCTTTGCTTTTGTGTTTGCTTTGCTTTGCTTTGCTTTGCTTTGCTTTGATTTGCTTTGCTTTGCTTTGCTTTGCATTGCTTGTGCTTTGCTTTGCTTTGCTGTTGCTGTTGTTGATTTGCCTTTGCGTTTATGCTATGCTATGCTATGCTATGCTATGCTATGCTATGATGCGCTATGCTATGCTATGTTATGCTATGGTATGCTACGCTATGCTATGCTGCGCTATGCTATGCTATGGTATGCTATGTTATGCTATGCTATGCTATGCTGCGCTGTGCTATGATATGGTATGATATGATATGATGTGATGCGCTATGCTATGTTATGCTACGATATGCTATGCTGCGCTATGCTATGCTATGATGTGCTATGCGATGCTGCGCTATGATATGCTATGCTAGGCGATGATATGATATGATGTGCTGCGCTATGCTATGCTATGCTATGTTATGATATGATATGCTGCGATATGTTATGCTATGCTATGCTATGATGCGGTATGATATGCTGCGCTATGCTATGCTATGCTACGATATGCTATGCTATGGTATGCTATGCTGTGCTAATGCTGCGCTGCGCTAAGCTAAGCTAAGCTAAGCTCAGCTAAGCTAAGCTAAGCTAAGCCAGGCTAGGCTTAGCTAAGCTAAACTAAGCAACACTAAGCTAGGCTAGGTAGGCTAAGCTAAGTTAAGCTAAGCTAAACTAAGGTAAGCTAAGTTAAGCTAGGCTAAGCTAAGCTAAGATAAGCAAAACGACTGGGGAAACCGCGGGGCGGAAACTGGGGGAACCGCGGGGCGGATCCTGGGGGAACCGCCCGGGGCGGGCAACACTGCCCGGCCCTTTAAGCACTCACGGTAAGAACCCTTCTGGGCAGAGCCTAGGTAGGGAGTAAAAAGAACCATGGCCGTAAACATACAAAAGTTTGGGGCTCCGCACGGACTTCTCGGTTGTCCCCTCTGGTGCACGCGCGCACGTGCAGCTGCTAGCTTGCGAGGGGCTCTCCCCGCCGCGGCGCGGCGGGCGCTCCCGCGCGCCGCGCCCTCGGAGAGGCCGCGCTCGCCAGGACTGGTACCCGCCATCGCTCGGACGTCCACTCCCTGTGTTTTTGTTCGGTGCCGTGCGTGGTCTTGTCCCCAAAACGATCAAGGATGCTCCTCGATGGTCCTCGCCGAGGAAGAAGCGCACACGTCCGAGCGATGCCGAGAGTGACAAGCGTGCGCGCATGGAAGGGGGGGTGCTGCCTTCGCGCTGCTTGCGGCGGCGGGCCTCTTGAGCACGAGCCCGTCTCCGAGGTACTCGCCGACCGTCTTGGCCTGGGCCCAGCACTTTTGTGTGTTTACCAACGCGAGTGGCAGGAGAGCCCAGATTCGAATCAACAAGCCATTTCGGCGATCGACATGAATCGGATCGACGGGAATCGGCAGCCGAGTTGGGAAAAGCCGAATCGGCAGACATCGACTGGCTTCTAGGCCTCCAATGGGGAATCGGGTCCCAAATCAGAATCCGAAATTGAATCGATTCGGAATCGGAATCCATCCAAACCGGATCGAGCCGAATCGGAGGAATCGACACGAGCCCCAAAACGAAGCGCCCAGTGGCAGAGGAAGGAGGAAACGGCAGACGAAGGGACGAAGAGACGGGAGGGCGCGGGGGGGGGGCGGGGGGGCGGGGAGGGGAGGAGGGGAAGAGGGGAGGAGGGGAGGAGGGGAGGAGGGGAGGAGGGGAGGAGGGAAGGAGGAGAGAAGGGGAGGAGGGGAGGAGGGGAGGAGGGGAGGGAGGAGGGGAGGAGGAGAGGAGGGAGGAGGGGAGGAGGGAGGAGGGGAGGAGGCAGGAGGGAGGAGGCAGGAGAGGGAGGAGGCAGGAGGGAGGGAGGATGGGGAGGGAGGGCAGGGCGCGCGCGCGCCCAACGCCGGCCTGGGCCCGCGCAGCACCCCGGTGGGTCACCAGTGCACCACGCTCTCGCATCGAAATCCAACAGGGCAGTTTTTAATACATAGGATGTTTATTTAAACACATCGGATTTGAATACATGATTGATTTATGAATACATGTATGAATGAACTCCTCGTTGTTTTTAATTCCCAAACATCCTGTGGTGTTGGGCCCTCGTTTTGAAGAGACAGCGCCCCGCGCTCACTCCTTCCTTCCTCCCTCTGCCCCTTCCCTCCTCCCACTATCACAGCACACCCCTCACACGTTTCGTGGCCCCATAGGGAGCTCCACCGAGAGCCCCAGTGGCTGCGTTGGCATGGCGGCACCGCACCCATTTCGGCACACCCCTCTCACGTTTCGTGGCCCCATAGAGAGCTCCACCGAGGGCCCCAGTGGCTGCGTTGGCATGGCGGCACCGCACCCATTTCGGCACCCCCCTCTCACGCTTCGTGGCCCCATAAGGAGCTCCACCGAGAGCCCCAGTGGCTGCGTTGGCATGGCGGCACCGCACCCATTTCGGCACACCCCTCACACGTTTCGTGGCCCCATAGAGAGCTCCACCGAGGGCCCCAGTGGCTGTGGCATGGCGGCACCGCACCCATTTCGGCACACCCCTCAGACGTTTCGTGGCCCCATAGAGAGCTCCACCGAGGGCCCCAGTGGCTGCGTTGGCATGGCGGCACCGCACCCATTTCGGCACCCCCCTCAGACGTTTCGTGGCCCCATAAGGAGCTCCACCGAGAGCCCCAGTGGCTGCGTTGGCATGGCGGCACCGCACCCATTTCGGCACACCCCTCACACGTTTCGTCGCCGAGGGCCCAGGACAGCGTTTCGTGGCCCCATAGGGAGCTCCACCGAGGGCCCCAGTGCTACCGCCCGCATGCGTCCCGTACGCCCAGGACAGCGCTTCGTGGCTCCATAGGGAGCTCCACCAAAGGCCCCAGTGCTACCGCCCACATGCGTCCCGTACGCCCAGGACAGCGTTTCGTGGCACGCCTTTCGTGGCCCCATAGGGAGCCCCACCGAAAGCGGCACGCACAAAGCGGTATTCACAATTGCATATGGTTGGGTCCTTCGCCAGGATAATACTAAATCCCTGCATTTTGTTATACATGATCCGCACGCGGAGCATGTATAAAAAACGGCACTGAAGGCTGCCCCCTGGACGACTCGAGGATGGACAGGAGAGCCCAGAATCGAACCGACAAGTCAGATCGGCAATCGAAGCGAATCGGATCAGCGGAAGTCGTCAGCCGAGTCGGGAGAAGTCTAATCGGCAGAGATCGGCAGGATAGTAGGCCTCCATTGAGGAATCGGAGCCCAGATCGGACTCCCAAGTCGAATCGAATCGGAATCGGAGGCCATCGAAGTCGAATCGAATCGGAGGGATCGAGACGAGCCCTGAATGGATGCCTGGTACCGCTGCAGCCCATGCCGAGAACAGATCAGGGAGCACAACTGGACGTGCCTCAATCGAGTCTATTTGTGTAGTGGCGTTCCTCGTGGACCCCAAACAGTGATTGCTCATAATCTATGCGGTGTGATCCAGGTCGTGCAATGAGTGTGGTAAAGTATAGGTGGTGCAATCCATGTGATGAAATCTATGTGGTGCGCAGCGATGCAACTAAATGCCAAAGCAGTGCCAACGCACTGCCAAATTTGGCCAAGGCAATGACACCGCAGTGCATAGCAACGCAACGCAACCCACAGCAACGCACAGCAATGCAGAGCACTTCAGAGCAATGCAGAATTATGGTAAGCAATGCAGAGCAATGCAGAGCAATGCAGAGCAATGCAAAGCAATGCAGAGCAATGCAAAGCAATGGTAAGCAGCGCAAAGCAAAGCAACGCAAATCAACGCAAAGCAACGCAACGCAATGCCGTTCGATGCAACGCGCTGCACAAAGCCACGCGGCGACGGGCGGGGCGAGCGGGCCGCATCGCTGCCTGGGCCCGGAGGCCACGGCGGCGACGGGCGGCGACGAGCCAGCGAGGCCGCCACCGGGGCACCACGGCGGCGGCGGCGACCGGCGGCGACGAGCCGACCGGACCGCCACCGGGGCCCGCCTGCCGCAGCACAGGAGGAAGAGCCTCTCCAAGTGCAGGAGCTGCTCGGGGAAGTTACAGCTGAAGGGGCCCAAGGACACACACACATATATATATATACACACACAAATGACAGGATTCCCCAATCTTTTCTCATATTTTCCGGGTTTTTGCCTTCCCCCCCACTTCCCATATTTTCCCATATTTTCCGGGGAGACGACGATGAATTGTGTCTGTGTGTTTTTCCCCCTCCTGAACAGCGGCGACGGAGGCCGATGTCGAGGTATGGCTCCAAGGCAGCCTGAGAAGGCCCCAAGACAGCCCACATGCACTCCACAATGGCAGAAAGAACACCCGAGTGAGGCCCATAACTGCCTGGCTCATGGTTAAGTGTGCAGGGATGCGCCATGTCGATGCTGTGTTTTACATCTTCATGTCCCCGTGCCAAAAGCCGACAACGCTGGCACAACGATTACACGTTGGCCAGAAGAAGTATGTACAAACATGAAGTAGGAAGGCTGATACATCAGATTAGGTTCAGGCCCTCCCAGAGCATGACCAAACAACTCAAAATCATGCCGATCCTTGAAGTAGGAAGTCGCTAGAAGTACTACCAGGAATATGTGAATCCTTAGAAGTAGTAGAAAAAAGAATCTGAGACTCCAGAAATGCCTACTCTCAACGATCGATGCGCAGCCGTGTTCGAATCGTCCGGTCCCTTCTTTCCCACCCTCGGAGCCCTCTGGTTGGCTCCGGTTGCGTGATCAGTCTGGTTGGCTCCGCTTGCGGCTCTGCGCACGGAGACCCATCCCAGCCACCCGTGTCAACAGAGCTACTCCAAATCCCTTATTAATCGACCCCCCCAAAAAAAACCGGACCCGCCTCCAAATTCGACCTGATATTCGGGACCCCCCCTCTTCGACGGGGCGCCTTAATAAAAAGGACCCCCTAAGCTCCAATCCAAAGAAAGCGCCCTAATAAACTGGAGCCCCACAATTACAAAAAACGCCTTAAAAAACCGGACCTGGGGGACGATTAGCAATGGATTTGGAGTACAAGGATCCGAACATGAAAAGGATAACTGTAAAGAGACGCGTCAGCATGCGCATCACTCGATACAGAAGCGCAACACCAGAAGCACATTACAACTACGATCTGCACGAAACGGAAGCCGCGCAACAAACAAGCACACCAGGACGTGTGGGCAGGGGAGTGCGCAATCGGCACCTCTTCTGGAAAAAAGCAGCACCACCGAGACGGCGCGACGACTCGATTGTGAAGCAGACGCAAAAACGCATCAAGACTACGACACACACACACACACATACAGTGCCCGACTGTGAAGCAGAGCAGCAGAGCGTCCACGTGATGAGGCATAAAATGACCCCAAACCATTTGGGAGGGGACCTAAGTTAGGAGGGCCTGGAACATTAGGGATAGGGGGTCTTTTCTGCAGATGTATCGAACCAAGCTCCCCAGATGTAATGCCCCAAATGCGAAGACGGGGACCTCAGTGAGTCGTCGTTTCATTAGGGTTAGGGGTTCTTGTATCCTCCATTGTCTACAGGCACGCCGAGTAATCCCAGCTGGCCTCAACGGGCACCCCGAGAAGCCCGGGGCGGTCTCGACATCCCAACCCTGGGACGCGGACCGGCGGCGCCGGGGTGTTGAGCCCGCCCTGGACTACTCGGGGAGCCTGGCGAGGCCTACCAGGGAGGGGGCCAAGGATACCCTTAGGCCGGGCATGTCCTCCTACAGGCGGGCTCTGACAGAAAACAAACAGTAATCAAACAGTGCTCACAACATCAGAAACAATAGAAACGTCGCCCCCAGACTATTGAAACCCTAGGACCGCTTTTGGTCACTCCGAGTCGTTCCTTGACACCCCCGAGGCCTGGCGAGGGCCCCTGGAGGCCAAAAACTGGCGAAAACCGTCCGTCGTGATCCTTGTACAACACGAGCATGTCTGGACAAACTCTGGCCTCGGGCTCATGGGCATTCGGCCGTGGACAAGCTTCCCTTTAGTAAGCCTCCCCTTAGTGAAAACGGCCTGGGACCGAAACCGACGGACCCGGACCCGCAAAGATGACGGCCGCGACGCCCTCTCGCGAACCGAAAACGGCCCATTCACTAATCGACGTGTCAGGGTAGGAGGTCTATCCACCTCCGAGGCATCGATTTCCAACGCAAAAAAGCACGCACGTAGACTCTGGCCTTGGGCTTCGGCGCTCCGGCCTCCGGCTCCTGGCGCTCGGGCCCACTTGCGTGCGCTCCGCCCCGCTGGCGGTGTGCTTCGGTGCTCCGCTCTCGCTCTCGCTCTCTCGTCCTCCATCTCACTCGCTGTCTCGCCATCCCCCTCTCCCTCTCTCACTCCCTCCCGCGCGCGAGGGGAGGGAGGAGGAGGAGGACGACGAGGAGGACGAGGAAGACGAGTGGAGGGGGGAGGGCGACGGCGACGACGAGAAGGATAATTGCTAGAGACGATACGCGGAAGCAATAGTCCTTGCTCCATTGGTTTCGGTCGCGAACAGGCAGCTCGTCGCTGCGATCTCTTGTGTCTTGGCAAATAAGGCGTAGCAGTCGGTGCACGAGTGGCACGGCGTTCCGAACACGAGAGGAGCGCAACTATGATGTGCAGATGCGCTCGCCGCAGCGAGCGTGCAACACGGAGCGCTGCAAGGCTGGAGGAAGAAGGCGAAGGTTGGTGTGGTGGTTAGGGGAACAAGAAGTAGCATACATACAATAACTCGGAGGTCCGCGCGGATTTCTCGGATTGGCGCTGGACCCCCCTCCCTGGCGCGCGGAGCGCGCCAGGGGCGGCGCCGGAGGCGCCGCTGGGGGGTCCCAGCGCCGATCCGAGAAATCCGCGCGGACCTCCGAGTTTTATGTTCATGCCACGTTTTGTTCCCCTAGTGGTGGGCCCCGCCTGCAGTCGCCGCCTGGGCGCCTCCTGCGCCGGGCGGGCCTGCCGAGAGTCCTCGCCCGGTGCCCGCCCGTGGGCGCATCTCGCGCGCCGGGTGGGTCGGCCGAGGCCTCGCCCGGTGCCGGCCTGTGGGCACCTCGGGCGGGCGGGTGGGTCAATCGAGGCTTCGCCTGCGGCCCGCCCGTGGGGGCCTCGTGGTCGCGTCGTGCGCTGGGCGGCCGCACGGCCTGCACCACGGAGCCCTTTTCTCACATAGCGTGGCTTGCACTGCCCAGCGTTTGCCACCTGGCTTGCAGCACAGAGCTGGCACCACACGGCTCACAGAACACCCAGCTCACATCGCATACAGGGTGTGGCATAGCTTACACTATGCAGCTACACCAGTAATAACGTACACATGTCTTACATCACATTGCTTACACCATATACATGGCACGACACTGCAGATATTGCATCGTATATGTAGGCATACATGTGTCAGAGAGAGCGTGATCCACCGCCGCTTTACTGTGGAAAATTGCCCCCCTCTTCCTCTGGAGCCCGGGGTTCCCCCCTTACCCCCCCCCGAAAATCCCCCCCTGCTGGACCCCCCCCCCATCCCCCCTCCCCTCCCCTCCCCCGGCAAAACCCCCCCTCTCCCCTAACACCCCCCCCCTCCCCCTCGAAAACCGGGAGGGGTCACTTCCGGTTCGAACCCCCCCCCCCCCGAAAATTGGAGGGGGGCTCACTACCGGTTCGAACCCCTCCCCACCCCCCCCCCTCACCGCCAGCAAACGACTCCCGGTCCCTACCACCGTCCGCGCCACATCCCCCACTGTTGTTCCCAGCACCACTGTCCTCACCACCACTGTCCCCACTGGTTCCACCACCGTCCCTACTGTCCCCACCAGTGCTCCCACCACTGTCGCACTGTCCCCACTGTCCCCACCACTGTTCCCACCACGGTTCCACTCTCCCCACTTTCTCCACGGCCCCAACCACTGCCCGACTATCCCCCTTGTCCCCACTGTCCCACTGACTCCTCCGCTGTCCCACTGAGCTGTCCCACTCTTCCCACCACTGTCCCCACTGTCCCCACCACTGTCCCCACTGTACCTCTGTCCCATTGTCCCACCGCCGTCCTCGCCACCGCCTTCACCACTGTCCCACCACCACTGTACCCTCCACTGTCCCACTGTTTCCACCTCCCCGTCCCCACACCACTGTCCCCACCACCACCGTCCCCACCACTGTCCACTGTCCCCACTGTTCCCACCATTGTCCACTGCCCCCACTGTTCCCACCATTGTCCTCACCACTGTCCCCACCACTACAGTCCCCACCACTGTCCCACTGTCCCCACCACTGTCCCGCTCGCTGTCCCCTCACCACTGTCTCCACCACCACCGTCCCCACCACTGTCCGCACCCCCCCTTGGTTCTCGAGGAAGGGGGGGGGGGGTTCGAACCGGTAGTGACCCCCCCCCCGGTTTTCGAGGGGGGGGGGTTCGAACCGGTAGTGACCCCCCCCCTTTTCATGATGAACTGGGGGGGGGGAGGGGTTCGAACCCGTAGTGACCCCCCCCGGTTTTCCGGAGGGGGGGGGGGAGGGGTTCGAACCGGTAGTGACCCCCCCCTTGGCTTTCCGCCAGCAGCGGTAGAACACGCTCTTTCAAATACATATATGTATGTGTATATATATATACACACACATCTTCATAAAAGCCAGCGTGGACCCGGAGAAATCAATGTGTTTCTAGCAATCGATATGGTGCAAACTATGTAGTGCAATTCAGTGCTGACCGTTTTGAAGCTGTCCTCTCCACTGCTCGTGCAAACATCCCACCCTCCCACCCGCAACTTGGTCGCAAGACCTCTTAAGACAAGACCGTGACGGTAGGTACCAGATGGCACTTGGCCACGACACCGACGCCGACGACGACAGCGACAACGGCGACGACGGCGCCGCCGACACCGACGACGACACCGACGACGTCTCCAACGACTTCGACGACGACAGCGACCACGACGACGACGACACCGACGACGACAACGACGCCGACGACGACGACGATGACAACGACGACGACGACGCCGACGACGACGACGCCGACGACGACGACGAAGACAACGACGACGACGACGACGACGACAACGACGTCGCCAACGAAGACGACGACGAGGGAGGAGGGAGGACGACGACGGCGACAACGACGACACTGACGACAACGACGAGGGAGGAGGGAGGACGGCGACGACGCGAACGACGAAGAAGGAGGAAGAACGGCGACGCCGACGACGACAACGACGAGGGAGGAAGGAAAACGCCGACGACGCAAGAGCGCGCGCGCACGCTTTTGTTGAAAATCCGTTTTGCGAAACCTTGGGCTTTGAAATGTTTTTTGGACACGCGATCTTGAAATCCTTCCGAAACCGATGGGTTTTGAAGGATTTCGGCAGACGCGCGCAACGACGCGCGCGTCTGCACTTCGTCTTTTTTTTGCCGAAGATTCTCGCGACGGCACACGCGCAAGGGCGTTCGACAGATTTCGATATGCGCGCGCGAAGCCCGTTTAATAGCATTGTGTGAAAATCTTGGGACGCCTATGGTTTTCTTAAGATTTCGCAAGAGCTCGCGCGGAAGCTTTTTTAGCAACTCAGTGTTGCGAAACCCTGTGTTTTTGTATGTGTATTGGAAACTCAATTGCGAAATCCTTCCGGCACCGAAGGTTTTTGAAGGATTTCGGCATGCGCGCGTGACGACGCGCGCGTGCGCACTTCGTCCCATTTCTGCCAAGAATTCGTGAAAAAGTGCGCTGTTAGAACAACAAATGTCACCGCATAATGTTTTTCACAAGGGAACCTCAGGGGGGAGATACCGGCCGGCCTGGGATAGTGTAAAATCATATTTAGGATGGACATGTGGTCAGAATCAAATATGATTTACATACCCGAAAGGGGGATTGATAACCCCGGGGGGGGTGGAAATCCTACTCTGTTAGAATCTACGTGGTGCGATATCTGTGATCCCGTCTATGTGGGGCGATCTATGTGGTGCCATCTGCTGGGCGGCGACGAAGCGGTGACGGTGGTTGCATAGCCGCCAGACTAACACCCATGCCATGTGCCGTATACACACATATATTTATATATAGACAAATAGTTTTATATATTTACTGGCATACAGCTCGGTTGTGATATAATCTCTGTACGTACACACATATATATATATATATATATATATATCGGCATATAGCTGGAACAACGTAGCTTGCCCCAATGGCTTGCCGTCCCGGCACTCCTCTAGGCCTACCACGACATGTTTTTATAATCCAAAAAGGTTCTAAGAACAAATCAACGTTCGCAGAACAACGAAGGGCCCTTAGAACATGTCTTGGTGGGCCTACAGGCAAGCCAAGACGCCTCGCCACTGCTTGAGTGTCAAAGTCCCCGTGCTCCCTCCCTTTGCAGGGGAGGGGGCCGGCCGACGCGGCGCCTTCTTCAGCAGCATGGCCCCACAGGCTGCGGGCTCCACGGGGAGCGCGCCGGCGGGCCGCACCACGGGCGGGCGACCGCGAAGGGTGCGGTCTGCAGAGGGTGCGCTGACGAGCCTCGACCGTACAGTGGAGGCCAGTCCACAGGAAGCCTTCCACAGGACACCCCACCCTGAGACCCCAGGACGTCCATGGATGCTTGGCGCGGGAGCCCAAGAAACCCAGGGCACCCTGGAGGCAAGCAGGGTGTTTCTTGGCATGGGCCTCCACTGTATCGGAGATGGACAAAACCCCCTTTCACAAAGTGCAAGCGACCTCAAGTCCAAACCTGGCGGGCGCAGGCCTGGAAAATGACGGCCGCGGTGCCCTCTCGAGAACCGAAGACGGACAATTCACGAACCAACGTGTTAGGGTGGGGGTTCTGTTCACCCCCGAACGTATCCCTATCCAGAAGGCTGACGAGTCAAAGGGCGATGGAATTCTCAGGGATGCGTCGTCAGAAGCTGAGGCAATCCTCAAGATCGGCATCGAGAGAAGGTGCTACCAACTAGTTCAAAGGATAGGGACATGTTCTGGGCTGTTAAGCACCCTGGGTGGCGGGCGAGAACCTCGCCAGAGTTCTCCGCCACGCCCCGAGGCGGCCCGACGAGGGCAGTATGGTGCCCCCCAAGCTTGGCGACCACGCCCAACAACACATGTTGTCCAACACCGACAGCGGCCGCTGTTGGGCAACATCGAACGCTGTTCAAACTGGATAGGAACATGCTGTCGGTCTTCGTGCCCATTCTTTCCGTACAAATTTCGATCCTCCCGACCTAAGCCCCAACCGACGCAGATCAAAGACAACACCCCTGCCTTGGAGTACCATGTGGGACCTGCTCTAGAACAAGAACGTACCGTAGACGGATCTACCCTTTCTCCGGTCTTATATTGCGAAGAACGCAACGGCCGCGTTGTCCATGGACGCATCCACCCCGAATGCGTCTATAGACGCAACGGCATCACATGTACCCACAGACACCTGTGGCTATAACGTGAAAAGGGTCTGTGGCATAGGCCCAAGATACTGGCATTCTAGAATAGGGGCCGCCTGGACGGGATCGGAGTGATTGGGGTCGGATGGTCGCGCCGCATCGGCGATGCATCGGCGACGCATCGGCAGTGCAACGGCGACGAGTCGCCGATGCATCGGCGACGTCGGCGTGGACAAAATCTGGCTCCACATGGCGATGCGGTGCGATCCTCCAACCCCATCTAACCTCTAAGGGTCTTTAGAGCCCTCCCCAATAGTGGGAACTAAGTATGTTTTCGACACCCTTCTTGACGGACTGGAGTCCCAAATGGGAACAAAACATTTCGCTGCGGCACCCGCCGCAAAGCATCGACGACGACGACGACTAGATGAAGGAGAAGACTGTGAGCAACGCCTTCGGCGAAGATTGCGCCGATCTTGCTATGTGTACCGCACTCCTCGTACAGACGTGCTCAGAATTGCTCTGACCCCATCTGGGAGGCTCAGATTTTGGACGACCGAAATGGGTACGGAAGAAATGGGTACACTGCCCAACTTCAGATGTTGTCCAAAACCGATCGCGGCCGCTGTCGGGCAGGCGGCTCGTTGTCTTCAACGAACAACGTCCGCGGCGGCGCGGACGGCGAGTCCAGTTCAAACTGAACAGGAACTGCCGTCGGTCTTTGTACCCATTCTCCCCGTACTCATTCCGATCGTTCCGACAGATAAGGCCGGGGTTGATTGGAGAGGACACGCGAGAGGTCACAAGACCCTTCCGAGGGCCACATTGCAAGAGGAATGTAGCAGGCATGGGCCCCAAAAGTCACGGGACACAAGGGTACCCTGGATTTGGCAGGGCTGACCTACTAATCAACCTCGACTGTAGAAGCAGGCAGACGTGGCCCTACGGTAGAGAAAAACAACTACGGAACACTCCCCCCACCCCCCAAACACAAAATTGGCACGCGCGGGAGAGGCTGCGGTCGAGGTGCAACTCCTCAGACCCACCGCCAAGATTTGAACACTGGGAGGAGGGGGAGGCTGAAGGGGCCCTGGGACACACAAATAAATACACACACATAACAGGATTCCCTCTATAAAGTTTCCTGTAGTTTCTGGTTTTTGTCTTCCCCCCCCACTTCCCATACTTTCCCATTTTTTTGGGGGGGGGATCGACGATCACTTGTGCCTGTGTGCTCTCTGCTTCCCTCCCGAGAGGCGCTGACAGATGAGTGTGGCATGGAAGCTTGGCGGCGCGCACAAGCGGGTGGGGGGAGGGGGGAGGGCTTCTTAGAAGCAGGCTGCTCCCGAGAGGGCGCCGGCCTCGCACCTCTACAGATGAGGCCCGCGCCCTCTGAGAAGCAAGGGTGCTTCTAAGAAGCCCTCCCTTGAACGAAGGATTGCGAAAAAAAACGAAGGATTGCAACGAAGGATTGCAAAAAAAACGAAGGATTGCAAACAAAAAACAACAAAAAAAACAAAAACCCTTCGTTTTTTGCAAATCCTTCGTTTTTTTTGCAATCCTTCGTTTTTTGCAATCCTTCGCTCCCCCCACCCCCCTCTGCGCGTGGATGACAAGCTCGCTACTTTCTGTTTCCTCCCGAGGCCCGCGCCACCCGGCGTCACCGCACCCCGTGCGGTCGCCGGCCAGGGGCGGGCACGGGGACCGGGCGCCGGCGGGGAGGGGGCGGGGCGGTCGGCTCGAGGCGGGCGCGGCTGCGGGGGCCCCCGCGCAGCGCGGGCGGCGCCGCGGGCCCTCCTCGAGGCCCAGGCCCCAAAGGAGGGAGGGGGGGAGGGAGGAGAGGAGGGCGAGGAGGAGGCACGGGGGGAAGGAGGAGAGGAGGAGAGGAGGAGGGAGGGAGGGAGGAGAGGAGGGCGAGGAGGAGGCACAGGGGGAGGAGGAGAGGGGGAGGGAGGAGGGGAAGCCAGGGAGAGGCGGGGGGAAGGGGGCCGCGCTCTGGGGCATGTCCTGGTCTACGCCGCTGGCCTTGCGCGAAAGAGGCCCCGACGTTGGGCGCAACATTTCTACAAACGGCATATCCGAGCTGCAGGACACTGAGCGAGGAGGAAGCCTGCTCGCCTGTCCTGCATCGGTACCCACGGCAATCTCAGACGAAGCCAAGAAGAAAATTCGCCGGCCCAGCGGGCCAGAGGCGTGCTAAGATCTCCGGTAACTGTCAAATAATACTTCTACTTCGCGCGCGCAGAGCGGCCCCTGGGGGTCCCCGGACGAAAAGTACCCCGGGCGATCCCCGGCAGGGTCGGATCAAAGATGGTTTTCCTCCTGGGCGCCGCCCCCGTGGCCCTCCAGAGAGCCCCAAGAAGGGCCACGAGGCCGCCAAGAGCCCTCCAAGATGGTTCAAGAGTGCTCCGAGATGCCACACGATCGTTCCAAGACGCCCAAGATGGCCCCCAGACGCCCCAAGAGGCCTCCAAGAGCACTCCCCAGAGGGCCCCAAGAGGCAAAATTCATTACTTTTCCTTAGGTTTTGGGCAGATTTTGGCGTGTCCATCTTTTCGGCTTCCCGACGCCCCAAGACGGCCCAAGAGGCCCCCAAGATCGCCCCAAGAGGGCCCAAGAAGCTCCCAAGAAGCCCCAAGATGGCCCAAGAGGGCTCCAAGACGGCCCCAGAGGCATCCAAGACGGCCCAAGAGGGGCCCAAGAGGGCCCCAAGCGATGCCCCAAAGGGGAACACAAAACAAAACTTCGAGCCCTCGGCGTTAAGAAGCCCCCAGGAGGCCTCAAGAGGCCCCTGAGAGGCCCCCAAAGCCCCCAAGAGGCCCTCAGGAAGCCCCCAAGCGACGCTGAAGAGGCCCCCCAGCGGCCCCAAGAGGCTCAGTCATGCGAAATGGGCCGGCGGAATGAGCGAAACGACTCAATAAAACAATCGAACGAGGATAGATCGGGAATCTCTCTTAGATCACGCGGTTATGGAGTATGTCTCGGGCGCCGCAGCCTTCTACGAGCAATCCAGAACGCTCTGAGAGCATTCTGGAACGAAGTTCTCCTCGTCCTAGCCCCGAAGTTCATCGTCCACCACCGGCCACTCCTGGGCAAATCGCTGAGCCTCTGATGCGGCCCAAGGTGCACGTGTGCCTTGACCCAGAAACCCAGGCGCGCGCCATCGCGTTCGGAACATTATGTGATTGGGCATACAAGGATCCCTAACCCTTTGGGAGGGGACCTAACAGAAGTTCCTGGAACATTGCAGATAAGGGGGTCTCATCTGCAAATGTATCGTGCCAAACCGCCCAGCATTATCCCACCAGCCCTCTGGGTGACAGGTGGTCTTTCCTCTTCCAAACGCTCCTTCTTCCCCTTCGGGGAGGGATCTATCACTGTTCCCTATTAATATATACCTCCTCCCCCAGGCGACCGGCGGCCAACCAGGAACCATGAGGACACCCCCCACCATCCCCGTCAAACAACAATACAAAACGCACTATGTATCCATATTTGGAGCATGCGCGGCCAACCCGATGCGGCCCCCCACCATCCCTGTCAAAAAACAACACCAAATGTTTTGAACCATGTTCGTGAGGCCCACGAGCACTTTGTATTGTTTTTGACAGGGATGGCGCGGGTGGCAGCATATTCCCTGCTGCGCGCAGGGCGACCATCCCTGACGAAAAGACATACAAAATGCACCTCGCGGCCGAACCTGGATCAGGCGCGGCCACCCCGCGATCACTGCCAAGTGGATTTCGAAAGGGACGGCGGGAGTGGTGGCGTATGGCCTGCTGTGCGCAGGCCCACCAGACACAATGGTTGGCATTTTCCCGATGTGTGCTGCCACGTGCGCAGGCGCACCTGAAACCCTCCGCATGTGCCCGAACGTGGCGCACCTGGCGCGGCTAGAATATGCGGCACACCTGGCGTTCGCGGAGCACGTGGCGCACTTGGCGCACCAGACGTGCCTGTTACGCTCGGGCCCCATGGGTGCCTGGCGCGCGTGGCGCACCTCGCCCCAGCGTCGCGCAAATGGGGTGGGTATTAGTTCCCAGTAGCTACCCATCCAAAGACGACCGCTGAACATGCTCAGGCTCGGGTGGTATTTTATGTGTTGGGAGGGCGGGTGGAAGTGAGCTGGACGGCTTGCGGGCGGGTGGGTAGCTTGACTCCTCCCCCTAGCCCCTCCCCTGGACCTGGACGGGGGGCCGCGAGTCATCAGAGGGTTCCTTCTCGCTCAAGATGGCTCCAAAAGGGCCTCCGATGCTCGAGGATGGACTTCAAAATTCCTCGAGGCAACCAAAGATGATTCAAGATTGCTTCCGACATGCCTCCAAGAGACCCCAAGAAGGCCACAAGACGGATACAGGTACCCTCGGAGACACCTCAGGACCTCCTCTAGCAAAATCCTTCAAAAACCTAAAGAACAAATCAATGACTTGCGCCTTCTCGCCCTTTCGCTTCCGATGAGCTTTACAAGCCTCAAGATGGCCCAAAGATGGCCCAAGAAAGCTCCAAGAGAGGCCCAGGAGGCCCCTAAGACTGCCATCCGAGCGCCCAAGATCGCCCCAATAGGGCCCCAAGAGGCTAGTTCGATGGCCCTGGAGGGGGGAGGGAAATCGAGGACCCCCCCCCCTTTGATCGATGGACGGTCTCCAAGATGGCCCCTGGAGGCGGTCCATAGCTCCCATGAGGGCCCCAAAGGACTCCCAAGAGAGCCACATGAGGGCCCCAAAGCGCCCCAAAACAGCACCAAGAGGACCCCAAGACCCCCCAAGGAGCCCCAAGATGCCTCAAAAGAGCTCCAAGAGGATCTCATTATCCCCCAGTGCAGCCCCGTAGCTCCAAGAAGGCCTCCGGTGCTCCAAGATAGCCGCCAAAATGCCTCAACACCATCATTCCTCTCCTCTCCGCGCACGCGTGCACGCTCTGCTTCACTATATGCCTCTTCGTCCTTTTTTCCCGTCAGCTCTCATGGGCAAGGCTTCTGAATGGGCTGCTGGGGACCCGCGAAGCGTCAACAAATATCCCTAATGTGGCGACAGGGACATCAGTGAGGCCACGTCTTCGTCGTGCTATTAGGCTCAGGGGTTCTCTTATCCTCAACGACTCTGGCGCCGACTGGAGAGCGCCGAGGGGTCGGGGACAACGGCAAGCTCGTGTCGTGACGGCCACGGCGTTCGTCTCTGACGCCGCGCGGACCGCCCAAGCTTGCCGATTCTTGGCCACTGGCGGCGTTCAACCTTGACCGCCCGCCACGGGGTCGCCGCCGCGTCGGCCCGACACGAACCCGCCGTGCCATCCGCCTTCCTGGTCCTGCCGCTGCTTCCCCTCCTCCTCCTGATCTCCTCCTCCTCCTCCTCCTCCTCCTCCTCCTCCTCCTCGTTCTTCGACGCACTCCCAAGGTCCCCTGCCTCCTCCTCCTCCTCCTCCTCCTCCTCCTCCTCCTCCTCCTCCTCCTCCTCCTCCTCCCCCTCTTCTTTCTTCGACGCGCTCACGCGGTCCCACGCAGCGTCAGCCTCCTCCTCCTCCTCCTTTTCCTCCTCCTCTACCTCCTCCTCCTCTCCTCCCCCTCCTGCGCTCGTACTCCACGCCAGTTCGTCCTAACCACTGCCGCCGCTACCACCGTCGCTACCCCCAGGCCTTGCTGTACGCGATGCAGTCCACACAAAACTGCTTGGGCGGGGCTGATCGGGCTCCAGGGTGCGAAACAAAAACACTCTAAGTTGAGGGATCAGACCTAAAGCTACACTTTCACTAAGAGGGTTCGGGAGATGCGAGGCGAGAGTAAATAAATAAAAATAGGCAACCACATACAACATTTTGTAGGGGGGAAGGAGACCGAAACGGGTGAGGGTGTCTTCGGGGGGCGGGTGGCTTCTAATTCCAACTCCTCCTCCTCCTCCTCCTCCTCCTCCTCCTCCTCCTCCTCCTCCTCCTCCTCCTCATCCTCCTCCTCCTCCTCCTCCCTCCCACCCTCCCTCCCTCCCTCCCTCCCTCCCTCCCTCCCGCCCTTCGTCCTCCTCCTCCTCCTCCTCCTCCTCTTCACTGGGCTCTCGCCCGAATGGCACGCCCACGGGGTGCCGGCCTTCCAGGGAGGTGCGTCTTGCAGTGAACAGCTGGAGACCTGAAAAGGGGCACCAGCACCAACACAGGGGGGTGCCTCCACAGGGGGGAGAGGATCCTAGACTTCGGCGTGGGTGGTCACACTTCGGCCGCCTTGGAAGCCAGAGTATTACCACCATCACCGAGATCGGGATCTTCTTCCGTCGGTGGAGGCACACCGCCGATATTGGTGTTGGTGTCAACCTTTAGGCTTGCGAAACAGGTAGGAGTCTGCGGATCTCAGAAGGGGACGTGCGACGGTAGGGTGTATTGCAACATTTTTGGTGCATCTTGGGTTTACGCTCCTGCTCTTGCCTGCGGCCGCGAGTCTGACTGGCCGAGCGCATGGCGTACAGTTGGGGGTCCCAACGCTGTCTGGTGACAGACCGCGTGGCGCGCTGCATCTCCGAGCCCAAGTGTCTTTGGCGGAACTGGCTGGACCACCTCGCGCTCTGTATCTCCGAGCCCAGCGATGCGGGGACGCCGGCATCTCCGAGCCCAGAATTGCGAGAATGTGTCGAGCCAAACTGGCCGGGCCACCTCAGTTCAGGGGTCTCCGAACCCAGAGCTGCTACGACATATCTGGCGAAACTGGCCGGACCACCCCTGATGCTGGCGGATGTGTCCGAGCGCTGGCCCCTTGGCGAGAACTAGCTTCTACCGCTACAGGACCCCTAATCAGCACAGCTGTTTGAGGAAGCGCGCTAAAGGAGGGCGTGCGAGCAGGAGCGGACTGGGGGCCAAAAAAACACAAGGAACGGGCAGGAGGGGAAGGGAGAACGAGAAGCAACAATTCCAACTCCCACGAGCATGCCACCCAATAACCCAAACCTCCCAACGCACGAAACTGGAGGAGGAGGAGGAGGAGGAGGGGGAGGAGGAGGAGAAGGAGGGGAAGGAGGGGGAGGAGAAGGAGGAAGGGAGGGGGAGGGGGAGGGGAGGAGGAGGAGGAGGAGGAGGAGGAGGAGGAGGAGGGAGGAGGAGGAGGAGGAGGGAGGAGGGGAGGGGGGAGGGGGGAGGAGAAGGAGAGGCGGAGGAGGAGGAGGGAGGAGGGGGAGGAGGAGGAGGAGGAGGAGGAGGAGGAGGAGGAGGAGGAGGAGGAGGAGGAGGCAAACCTTACCTGCACTGCCGCGGCTGAGCGCCCCGCCCGCCGCTCTCGCACACCAGCGTCTGGCTGACGACCTGGGCGCAGGCCACGTTGAGGCGCCAACAGAACACCTGGGCGCCACGGGCCGCTGGGGCCCGTCCGACTGCCTACCAGACCACCCCAACCCAACCCGAAGACCCGAACCTCGGGTTGGGGGGGGGGGGTATGGGCTTCTTAAATGCGATTTGGGGGTAGAACCAAGCTGCGCCTCCAATCCGTAGGCGTGTGAGGACACCACGCAGCTCGAAGAGCTGCGGCGACCGTTGTTCAGGAGCGGTCCCTCCCAGCCCCACACGTAACGTCAGGGCGTAGCATCGCATGCAGATACGTCATATGGTGTACCGGGCCCGTCATTGCACTGAACTGTACAACAAACCGACACCGCAAAATTTCATTACGTAAGTATGTGATGTAATCCCACAGATATGTAGATTGTGTAACTGGAAAATAGAAGACACCAGCCCAAAGAAGAACTGCAGTACGACATAAACCAATTGATGACACATGTGATCCAAATATGTTACACAGAGTTCCCCGACCCCTCCCCCACCGGGAATGGAGGGCAAGTTGGGGCCTTCAATTTGGGTTGGGGTGGTTTGGTGGGCGGTGACCTTCCGACCGACCCCCTCGCGCCGCAAAACAGCCGCGTCGGGTCGTTCTTCTACTTAGGCCTCCCATATGAGGTCCGAGCAGATGGGGTCCGAGGATCGCACCGCATCGCCGATGCATCGGCGACGTCGGCGATGCGTAGCCGACGTCGGCGCGGAGAAATTCGGCCTCCGCATCGAGCCGCATCGGCCGATTCTTGAGGGGGAGGGGTACGGTTCGTATGTGGCCCCCTCGCCCTGGAAAAGTAGCGCAACTTCGACTGTCGCTGTGTTTGCTTTCGTCGCCTTCGGCTTTTCGCAGCGTTTCGCCCCCGATGGCAATATTCGGGCCCTGGGACTTCGACTGTCGCTGTGTTTGCTTTCGTCGCCTTCGGCTTTTCGTAGCGTTTCGCCTCCGATGGCAATATTCGGGCCCTGGGTCGGGGATCTTCTGACTGGGGCCGTCAGAAACGGACCCGGGACGAAACACGACCCCCAGGGAAGTCCCAAAGGGCGATTCTTCGACACGGCCTGCAAAAGTGCATTACCTTTTCAAGGGGGCCATGGGAGCGTGGGAGGCGCTCTTTCCCATTCCGAGCTCGCCCCTGTCTCTCTGCGGCTGCCCCGGGGCTCTCCGAGCTCACTGGCAACAGGCACGTCGATGATGATGATGATGATGATGATGCTGCTGCTGATGCTGATGATAATGATGATGGTGATGTGATGATGTGATGATGTGATGTGATGTGATGATGATGATGATGATGCTGATGCTGATGATGCTGATGATGATGATGGTAATGATGATGGTGATGATGGTGATGATGATGGTGATGATGATGACGATGATGAGGAGGAGGGAGGAGGGAATTAGCGAGCTTCCTCTCCCAATCCCACTTCTTCCCCTGCAGGGGAGGGGTGCAACCCCTCCCCCTACCCCCTCCCCCCCGTAGGTCTGGAGGGGGGGGGGGGGGTCGCGGGCCGTCGGAGCGTCCAAGATGGCCTCGGCGAGAAGACGCTACTCCTAAGGGGGAACGCTTAACTCTGGTACCCCCCCCTTCTTTGATCGAACTCCTCCAAGATGGCCCTCTCCTCCTCCTCCTCCTCCTCCTCCTCCTCCTCCTCCTCCTCCTCCTCTCCTCCTCCTCCTCCTCCTCCTCCTCCTCCTCCTCCTCCTCCTCCCCCTCCTCCTCCTCCTCCTCCTCCTCCTCCTCCTCCTCCTCCCCCTCCTCGGCCCCCAGGGCTCCCAAGCGTGCACCACGCGGGCCACCAAAGAGGCGCCCAGGAGGCCCCCAAAAGGCTCCCGAGATGTCCCAGGAGGCTCCCAAGAGACCCTCAAGAGGCTCCCCCGAGGCATCCGAGACTCTTCACGAGGCCCCCAGGACGGCCTGGAGGCCCGCAAGACGCCCAAAGCGGCCTACAAGAAACTGTCGAGAGACATTCGAAGAGACTGCGAGAAGCATCCAAGATGCATCTGGCTTTTCTGTTTGCCCTCCTCCTCCTCCTCCTCCTCCTCTGCCTCTTCCTCATCCGCCTATTCCTCCTCCTCCTCCTCCTTCTTCCTTCCTCCCCCTTCCCCCCTCCCTACTCTTCCTCCTCCGATTCCTCTTCCATGCTCCCCCACGGCAGCTCGTCTGGGCATCGTTTCTGGATGAGTTGGTTATGTTACGAGAAGCGTCTAGAGGATTAAAACAGGCGATCTCGGGGCCGCTGTGGCTACATTTGGGTCGCCTCGGCCCGCTTGATCCCTCTCGGGACTCTTGCGAGACTCGCGGGCCGTCTTGGAGGTCCCGAAGATCGGCCAGTGGCCACCATCGCTTGAGTACTGTAGCTTCTTGCGTGATCTGAAAACTCTCGCTGCATCGGTGCCAAGAGTGTCCAAAACAGCCCAATCACTGCCCAAGACCAACCTCAGAGGCTCCCGATGGGGGGCTCGTGACCAAGGGGCCCCAAAGACGGCTCCACGAGGCAACCCCCGTTCCGAACCTCTCGGCGGCGAGCCCGAGGGGGGAAGTGAGAGGGGGTAGGCCTTCTCAGAAGGCAGCGGGGCTCCTCAGAAACCTCCGCGCCTCCCGGGAAAAGCTCAAAGCCGCCTCCGAAGGCCAGGAGCCCTCTGAGAGAGCCCCGCCGCCTGCCGAGATGGCCTGCCCTCTCTCGCACCCCCCCAGCTCACCGCCAAACCGCCGGCAGCACACGGTTGACAGGGTGGGTAGCATTAGGTCGGGCATGTCCCCCTACAGGCTGATTTTGGGCGAAAATAAGAATTACCCTGTGACGCACCCAACCCATTTGTATCAATGGAAACGAGGAGTTGGCCGAAACTTGTATGGACAATCAACTTGATGTGTAAGCTACTTGGGAGGCGTCACTGTGCTGGGCCCCGCAAACAGGCCTCGAAAGTGGCGACAGTTTCACAGATCGCAGCCCCCCAGGGATGGCGAGGTCCTATTTGAGTCTGCGGTGAGTACCCACTGTGCTGGGCCCCTCAGCAGCCCTCGAAAGTGGCGACAGTTTCACAGATCGCAGCCCCCCAGGGATGGCGAGGTCCAATTTGAGTCTGCGGTGAGTACCCACTGTGCTGGGCCCCCCAGCAGGCCTCGAAGATGGCGACAGTTTCACAGATCTCAGGCCCCCCAGGGATGGCGAGGTCCATTTTGAGCCCGCGGTGAGTACCCACTGTGCTGGGCCCCTCGCGACAGTTTCACAGATCGCAGCCCCCCAGGGATGGCGAGGTCCCAATTTGAGTCTGCGGTGGTACCCACTGTGCTGGGCCCCCCAGCAGCCCTCGAAAGTGGCGACAGTTTCACAGATCGCAGCCCCCCAGGGATGGCGAGGTCCCATTTGAGTCTGCGGTGAGTACCCACTGTGCTGGGCCCCTCAGCAGCCCTCGAAAGTGGCGACAGTTTCACAGATCGCAGCCCCCCAGGGATGGCGAGGTCTAATTTGAGTCTGCCACTGTGCTGGGCCCCCCAGCAGCCTCGAAAGTGGCGACAGTTTCACAGATCGCAGCCCCCCAGGGATGGCGAGGTCCCATTTGAATCTGCGGTGAGTACCCACTGTGCTGGGCCCCCCAGCAGCCTCGAAAGTGGCGACAGTTTCACAGATCGCAGCCCCCCAGGGATGGCGAGGTCCCATTTGAGTCTGCGGTGAGTACCCACTGTGCTGGGCCCCTCAGCAGCCCTCGAAAGTGGCGACAGTTTCACAGATCGCAGCCCCCCAGGGATGGCGAGGTCCCATTTGAGTCTGCGGTGAGTACCCACTGTGCTGGGCCCCTCAGCAGCCCTCGAAAGTGGCGACAGTTTCACAGATCGCAGCCCCCCAGCTGGCACGCAGCGACGAGCGATGCGAAAGGCAAGGTGGAAGAGAAGGGCGGGAGGGAAGGAAGGAAGGAAGGAGACGCGCGAGCAGTGCTCTATTTAAAACGAGAACCCAACGCAGGAGGGTTGGGAAATAGCCCAAACATGTTCAAAAACCATCAAGACCTTGTCGAAAAATCGTCCCCTAACTATTTTTTGATTACTTCTGGCTATTTCTCCTGTAGAGTGACACGCCCGACTTCAGGCTAGCACGAGCGGGCGCCTTGCCACCGCACACCTGGCCCAACATCGACCTGGAATCGGAGATACATCGTCGATAGATCGACGATAGGCCTTCGATAGTGAATCCGCACCTTGCTGTGCAGGTTGGGGGTATCGGGCCCCTATCGGCGATCCATGGGCGATTGGAGGTCGATGTTCCCCCCCTATGGCTATCATCCCCCCCCTATCCTTGCCCCTGATAAGCCACCCTGGAAGAAACTGAGCCGACTTGGCCCTGATCAGGCCCAAGATGAGGCCAACACCTTCGGCCGGATTGGCCGGGCGTGAGCACAAGCAAACTGGGCTGTGCCTATCTGATGCCTATCGTTACCCCCTGTGGTTCTGTCGGGCCTGTCCCCCTACAGGAGGATTCTCGACGAAAAATAAACGATACCCCATAAATAGCCAAAACATAATCCAAACATAGTCCAGGGACCATTTCTTGAGCTTGTCTGAACCTTTTTGGAGCATGTTTTTGGGGTATGTTTTATTATTCGTCGACAACCCCCCTGTAGGGGGACACGCCCGACAGAACCCTATGGCTACCCCTGCCCTACTCCTACCGCTGCCCCCACAGCACACGGTTCACGGGGCGGCCGGCACGAACGGGCGCCTTGCCACCGCACACCCGGCCCAACAGCGTCACCGGCGCCTCCGCCGTGGAGCTCACGAGGGTCTCGCGCGCGCGCGGGAGGGAGAGGAAGAGGCCGAGAAGGCGGGTGGAAGGCGATCGCCTGGGAGGAGCCCATGTTTAGTGGGCAGAGGAAGAAGCAGAGAAAGAAGAAGAAAACACCTGAGAACAATAATAACAATAATTACACTGAGAACAAATTAACAGTGAATAGTAGTAGTAGTAGTAGTAGTAGTAGTAGTAGTAGTAGTAGTAGTAGTAGTAGTAGTAGTAGTAGTAGTAGTAGTAGTAGTAGTAGTAGTAGTAGTAGTAGTAGTAGTAGTAGTAGTAGTAGTAGTAGTAGTAGTAGTAGTAGTAGTAGTAGTAGTAGTAGTAGTAGTAGTAGTAGTAGTAGTAGTAGTAGTAGTAGTAGTAGTAGTAGTAGTAGTAGTAGTAGTAGTAG
>CAUYUJ010014586.1:254388-269388 GCA_963575745.1 Prorocentrum cordatum | reverse complement strand
AACAAAACGTGTGAGGGGTGTCCCAGAATGGGCACAATGGCGCCATGCGGACTCTGCGGGCCATGAAACGTGTGAGGGCCTCCTCCTCCTCCTCCTCCTCCTCCTCCTCCTCCTCCTCCTCCTCCTCCTCCTCATCGTCCTCCTCCCCCCCCTCGTCCTCCTCGTCCTCCTCGTCCTCCTCGTCCTCCTCGTCCTCCTCCTCCTCCTCCTCCTCCTCCTCCTCCTCCTCCTCCCCCTCCTCCTCCTCCTCCTCCTCCCGGCTGGCTCGCCGCCGGAACGCGTGCGGCGAGCCGCGGCGCACCGGTAGCAGAGCGTCGGGGGCCACGCCGCGGGGGCCGCTGTCGATGCTGAGTTTCAGCGGCTCCTCGGGGCGTCGCGCGCGCGCGTGCGGAAGGCCGCGGCGGGGCCCCGCGCAGCGCGCCGCGCAGCGCGCCGCGCAACGCTCGCGGCGATCGACAGCGGCGTCCACGTCGTCGGCGACGTCGTCGGCGACGTCGTCGTCGTCGCCGTCGTCGTTGTCGGCCCCGTCGTCGGCGTCAGCGTCAGGCACGAGATTGCCGCTCGTCGTCGCCGCCGTCGCCGTCATCGTCGTGGTCCTCGGCGTCGTCAACGCCGCCTCCGTCGTCGTCGTCGTTGCCGTGAGAGGGCCGCTCGCCGTCGTCGTCGTCGCAGGGTAAGAGCCGCTGTTCTCGGGAGTACCACCCTTGGCCTGGGACCAGGCCGATCCATTCCGCAGTGTAGGATGGTGTTTGAGAGAAACACTGGGGGACGATTAAAGAAATTCTTCTCCGCCGCTGGTATAGGGAAGATGTGTCCCCAAGAAGCCCCCAGAGAGCCGAACGACTACCCCGAGAGGCCTCAGAAGGTCTGAACAATGTTGCCAGGAGGGCTCCGAGACGCCTCCCGAGAGAAACACCAAGAAGCCTTTTGAAGAGGCATCTTGTCCACGACCAGGTTTAGCCCCCAGAGAGCCCCAAGAAGCTATCGAGATACCTCCTCCTCATCCTTGTCCTCATCTTCGCCGCCACGATCACAACATCAGACAGCCACATTGAGATATGTCCCCAGAGAACTTCCAAGAGAGTTCACAGAGGTACATGTTGTTTGACTATTTTTTCGAATGCCGCTCGACCCCACGCCACGATCTTCTTCTCCTGCCCCCCCTCACTTCCTCCACCACGTACCAAGTGTGATGAGATGTGGGCGGCGGAATGAACTAAGGGTTGATAATTCTCCGCCGCGAGGGAGGTCGTGGAGATGACGACCACGTAATCACACTGACGACGACGACGACGACGACGACGACGACGACAACGTGCAGGCTTGGAGGCGGCTGGGGTGTCTCAGCTGGGAGGGCCCCGAGAGCATCAGAAGGGCGGGGATGAGGCCACATCCGTCCAACATCGGTCCCTGGACCCCTCTGGGGGTCCCACCTTGTTTCGTTGCTCCTCCTCCTCCTCCTCCTCCCCCTCCTCCTCATCCTCATCCTCCGCTTCCTCCCCCCACTCCTTGCTCTTTCGATCAGGGTCGGCGGCACCGGCCGTCAGGCCTCTCCAATCGGTCCCTGGACCCCTCTGGGGGTCCACCTTGTTTCGTTGTTCACCCTGGATCCGTTCTGAACGACCCAGGGGCCCGAACATGCCCCCCCGGAGGTCGAACCATGCGACACAAAAAACTTCTCGACCCCCAGACTTCGAACACCGCCCCCGCCGGCCAGAACCAGTGCATGGGGCCACATTCGTCGTCATCGTCGCCGCCATCACCGCCGCCGCCGCCGTCACCGTCGTCGGCGCCGCGGGGACGGGGCCAGCGGGCTTCTCTGAAGGGGCCCTGGGACACACAAATAAATGCACACAAATAAAAACATTTCCTATATTTTCCAATATTTTCAGGGTTTTTGTCTTCCCCCCCACTTCCCATATATTCTGGGGAATCAACGATTAATTGTCTGTGTGTTTTTTTCCCTCCTGATTCTCCGCCCCGGGATGCCCGAGAGCAGGCCGAGCCGCCTCGGAGGGCCGGGCGAGCTCCTCGGGCCCACGGACCCCTGCCCAAGGGAGCCAGCGCGCGCCGGGGTTCCGAGCCGCGCGAGGGCCAGCTGCCACCGCGGCAGCTCGGGAGCGTTTTCTGCCTCGGCGTGTCGACATATTGGGCGGAAGGGGGGGGGTCTTCGAGTGGGGGATCGACTACAGAATTGATTTTCCCCAACATTGATTCCCCATCGAATCTACGACGAAGACCTAGAATGTTCAGCAATCTACTGAGACTTCTGCAAATTTTCTCAGACTCGACGAGAAAACCGATTTGGGGGTACATCAATTCTGTAGTCGATCCCCTACTCGAGGTCTGGCTCCAGACCTCTGCTTAGTGCGACTCTTTGCACCATTGTGTCCCATGGGGAAGAATCCACCCGCTCGAAGCAGGCGCCAACAACAGCCAAGAGCTGCTCCACGTGGGGGGAGGGGGGGTGCGAAGGCCCGCGCCGATCGGCAAAACACTGAATAAAAAAACATCACCTCCTGGGGATCCAACACGCACCAGTGTTCCAAGCCGCGCGAGGGCCAGCTGCCATTATGTCGGGCATGTCCTCCTACGGAGACAAATTAGCAATAGTCACAACATACTCCACGAGGGTCAACAAAAAGTAGAACACATCGTCCACAGACTACTTTCTTACTACTTTTGAATATTCCTCCTGAAGAGGGACACGCCCGACTTAAAGCTACCACTGTGGCAACTCCTGTCGTCCGCCGAGGTGTTTTGTTTAGAGAATCCGCGGCCGCGGAGGTCCGAACCGCTCGGGAAGGCATCGTGCACCTCCTCCCTGGAGGAGGCCCCCCTGGTGGTGCTGGTGGTGTCGCCTCTTCCTCTCCCGACGGAAGCACATCGCACTTGGGACGCCCGAAGTCAGCAGCAAGCAAGAAGTCATACACCCGGAGGTGCACAGGACACGTGTGGAAGAATGTGGACATGAGCATCAACTCTTTACAATTCATTCTGCACTACAGCTGCAATTGTGCCGTGCGCACAAGGTGCGCACAATCCACTTGGACGCCCGAAATGGGTACCGACAAAAACGAGTAGGATGCCCAACCGCAAACGTTGTCCCAAACCGACAGTGACTGCCGTCAGAGCAGGCGGCCTTCTGTCTCAAGTGGACAGCGCCAGCGGCGACGCCGACGAGCGAGTCCTGCTCAAAACGAGCAACAGGTGCTGCCGGTCCTCGTCCACGCCCTTCCCGTACAGCGGGGGCGCGACCACAAGAACCCCTTTCCATGGGAAACCCAACCCCGAGGCCCCAGGACGTCCACCGACTTTTTGTGGTGTGGGAGCGTGTCACGCCTTCCACGGCACAGCCCTCGAAGCCCAGGAAACCCAGGGCACCCTTCGGGTCGGGCGAAAGGGGGGGATAGCAAAGGGGGGGGTTGAGAATCAGCTCACGTGGCTGATTTTCCCCGCGCCTCCCGGCGCCGGGAGGCGACCATGTATTGAGGAGTGGGCCCGGCGGCGGGGCCGAAACCAGCTGCATGCAGCAGATTTCGTACCCCCCCCTTTCCTAATCCCCCCCTTTCGTCCGGCCCGAGCCCTGGAGGCGAGCAGGGTGCTTCGTGGCATGGGCCTCCCCATGTACCCACTTCGGGGATGGACAGACCTCCCTTTCGTAAAACGTGGTTTAAGCGAAAACGACCCGAGGCCCAAACCTGGCGGGCGCAAGCCTGGAAAATCACGGCCACGGCGCCCTCTCGAGAGCCGAAGACAGACAATTCACGAATGGACGTGTCGCTGTTGGGGGTTCTGCCCACCCCCGACTGGAGGCGAGCAGGGTGCTGCGTGGCATGGGCCTCCCCGTGTGCCCACGCCGGGGGTGCCGCTCCGGGGCGGCGGTGGCGAGGCGCGGGGCGCGGAGCGCCGAGAGCACGCGAGAAGGCCAGCGGCCTGCGACCGCGCTCGACGGACAGAACCTTGCCGTCGCTCGGACGCCCATTTCCCGTGCAGTTTTCGGTTTCGTGCGTGTTTTTTCGCTCGATGATCCAGAATGTTCCTCAAGGGTCCTCGCCGAGAAAAAATACACACGTCCGAGCGATGCCAGGAAACAAGCCAGTCACTAAGCATTTTCCTGGGGAGGGGGGCGCAGGGTGGAATCCCTGTGGGCTCTTGCACCTCTCGGAAGCCAATCCGTCTCGTGATTCGCCTCTTGCAGACTCAAGCCTCGAAAACCCACCGACAGAAAATGTTCGGAATCGAACAGAAGAACGGACCCCCCCCCCCGGACAAGCCAGACAGCCCATGCGAATTCACGACGACACGACGGCCTGCCCGGGGCAACCCCTTGGACAACCCAGCGGGGATCCAGGCAACCCAACTGGACACCCCTCGCCTTGGACAAGCCTCCCAGGGACTCTCTTCCATCAGATATAGGAAGCCTGAAGACCACCCGCGCCGCCTTCCTCCCACGGTGCGCCGCCAAAACGAGCGGGAGTCTGAGGCCCTGCTTGGAGGCGGCCGGGGGGGGGCTGGGACTCCAGAAACGCTGTCAGGAGGGGTGGGGGATGCCGATTCCGTTCCAAATCGGTCTCCAGGAACCCTCCCATGGTTCGTCTGGTGCAATCCTTCACTCCAGATCGGCCCCAAACGGTCCCAAGGCCCGGAAACGACCCAAGAGGCCGACAAAGGTTAGGTCGGGCGTGTCCCCCTACAGGCGGAGCTTGGAAGAAACATGAAACATTGGAAACAAAACAAATACCCCGAACGATCAAAAACAGTCAACAAATCATTCCCGTACTACTTCTGAACATTCCTCCTGAGGAGGGACGTGCCCGACTTAAGGCAAAGGCAAACACCTCCTCGAATCTCGCTGCTCGCTCGGCGGGCCCTGGGGCGGGTGGGTCCTCGCCCTCCTGCATGTGGCCGCTGGGCCAGATCATGATGAGGCTCGGCACCTGGGCGTATCGGGTGGGGGGAGGGATGTTACCAGCCTCGAACGTGTCCCTGTCCCTAAGATGGACACGCCCAAAGGCGATGACAATCTTAGGGATTCGCCCTCACAAAATAAGGGAACCCCTAAGACTGGCATCGTGATGAGGAGGTGCCCTGCATAGGGATAGGGATATGTTCCAGGCTGGTAAGGATGAGGAGAAAGAGAGGACTTTTGATGTTGGACTCCGCCTGTGATCCTCAGAGGACGCCCGCAGGACGAGAGGGCGAAGAGGGAGAGGAGAAAGCAAGCAACCCTGTGTCTGGCCATCGCTCGGACGTCCATTCCCTGTGTTTGTTTCGGTTTCGTGCTTGTTTTTTTTTTTCGCGAAATGATCAAGGATGCTCCTCGATGGTCTTCGTCGAAGGAACAATGCACACGTCCCAGCGATGCCGAGATGAGGAGAAAGAGAAGATGTTTGATGTTGGACCCCGCCTGTGATCATCAGAGGACGCCCGCAGGACGAGAGGGCGAAGAGGAAGAGGAGAAAGCAAACGACACTGTGTGGCAAGCCTGGCGCGCCGCACGCGCGCGCGCGGCACAAAACACTGCCAGTAGTGCGAAATAGCCGCGCCCTGCGGCAGTCGCTGCATTCGACGGCCGGAAAGCAGCCGGACATCACGAGGCGAATCGCTAGGACGATCGAGGAGATGCTGACAGTCACTGGAAGCGGAAATTGCTCATACCGCTACCCTTCCCTCGTCATCCCCTTTCTGGGTCTCCTGCGGAGGCCTTCGTCGCCACCGCTGGACTCGCACCGAAATTGTTGGTCAGGAAGCGCCCCAGGAGAGGTCCGGGGAGCAGCGGTCTGGGTTTATTGTGCTTTCTCCAGGAGGAGGCAGAGGAGAGCGGAGGAGGCACGCGGCTTGCGCCAGGCGACACATCTGATATCCTTCCCACTGCGCCGAGGAGGAAAGGGACGAGAAAGAGGAGGGACGGAGAGAGGAGCGAGATGAAGCTGGTCGCGCTCGCGCCACACGCGACGCCCATCCCACGAGCGTGATGGCCCGAGATGGTCTCAAGGCTGCCCACGAAGCCTCAAGGCGGCCCAAGATGACCCACATGCTCTTTTTCGGGCGGCGGCCGACGATGGCTAACGAGCAATAGCAAAGCCTTGAAGACAGCAAGGTTGTGTAGACTTCCCCTGTGAGCACACGGAGCGGCAGCAGAACCTTCGACGGAAGGATGGGCGGCACGCCCCCCTGCTGCTGCTCGTACATGGCGCCAGGGCAAACGCACGAATCGCTGCCCTTAGTGGTGGGCCCTGGAAACGACAGGGCCGTTTTTTTTACCGGCTGCGTTCTGCCGCTTCTGTTTGCCGGTTCCTTGGCCGTTTTCCTGCGGGTTCCGCCGCCGTTTTCGTGACCCGTTCTGGCTCCGGCTCCACTCCTGGAGCCGTTTTTGCTACCGTTTCCAGTCTCCGCTTTTTGGCTGCTCCCCTCTTCAAGAGACACTTCTCCCGGAAACGGTGTAAAAGACGGCCCTGGGCCCACGAAGTCCCTGCCCCCAAGACGGCCCACAGATGCAACAAACATCGACAGCCCCGTGATGTCTGGCAGGCGCTCGCGTTCTCGCTGCCCTGGGCTGCCGACAGCTCATGACGGCCCGAGGCGAGCTCGCTCCGAGACTGGGGGCACCAACAGATACCAATGCCGCTACTCCCCAGACCTCTCCTGGGGTGCGTGCTGACAAAGATTTCGAAGGGAATCCGGCGGTGGCGACGGCCTCCCAGGAGGCCGAAGCGGGGGCAAACGGGCGCAGGGCAGCGGCTTCCGTACCCCTATACCCTCTCCCGAAAAAACGCCCCAGAGGCCCCTTAAGTCGGCGGTGGACAAACCTCCCTTTAGTAGACCTCCCCTTAGTGAAAACGGCCTGGGACCGAAACCGACGGACCTGGACCCGCAAAAATGACGGCCGCGGCGCCCTCTCGCGAACCGAAAACGGCCGATTCCTTGATCGACGTGTCAGGGTAGGAGGTCTGTCCACCCCCGATTAAGGGCCAAGAGAGCCCAAGACGGCCAGAGATGGCCCCAAGGGAGGGGCTTCGAGACAGCACCTGGCACCTGGCACTGCCCTGGGCCACGCGCTGCTCGCGAGCCCTGCGCGCCACGCCGAGCGGCGCGCCAGGCGCAGCCTCGACGCGCTGGCTGCTCCGGAGCCCGAGCGCCGCTGCGGGCGCCGGAGCCCTCCGGCCGGCCCTCTCCGCCACCGGCTCCCTCCGGGCCTGGCTTCTGCCAGCGGCGTGCGCAGGGTACCCGTGTCACAAGGACCCTGACCTTCCAGAGTCATTTTGTAGCACTGGAAACCTAAAAACCTAAAAAAAAAAAAGGAGCGAAACAGCCTGAAATCAAGACGTAGAATAGCTTGGGGACAGGTTTTTACGTCGGGTGCTATTTTTTAGCCCTCCTGCAAGGTTAGGGGATGCACGGCGCGCTGTGTCCCTCGGCAGTTCTGGGTCTCCAGGCTACAGGTACCCCCCGGACTGCAGGCACCCCCTCCCCGAACTCCAGGTACCCCTCCCCTGGACTGCAGGTGCCCCACCTGGACTACAGGTACCCCCCCACACAGGACTACATCCACGCGTGCGTTGACGCCTGAACACGCGTTCCACCCCAGACTGCAGGTTCCCCCCCCCCCAGAATACAGGTACCCTTCCCCAGGACTGCAGGTACCCCTCCCTGGACCACTGGTCCCCCCCCAGGACTACTGGTCACCCCCCAGACTACAGGTACCCCTCCCCCTGACTACAGGTACCCTCCCTGGACTACAGGTACCCCCAGAACTATTGAGGGACACAGAGTATGATGCAAGAGCCTTGGAAGGCAATTTCGAAGCTTCTCGAGCGGGGCGCGGCCAGCGAAAGTGGCCAAGGATGGGCCGAGGAGGCAAGGAGGCAGGGGCACCCCGGGGAAAATTGCCCGTCCTTGCTGTGCGGGTTGACTGTGCCCCGCCACCGACAGAGGAATAGCAGGCGGGAGCGGGAACGGAAACGGGCGCTCCCATCGCGCTGGGGCGCGGCGCCACAAATAGGAACGGAGCGGTGGCGCCATGGCGCCGATTATACTCGGACTGAAGGCAGAGCAGCGCGAGAGCAGACGGAAGCTGTCGGAGGCCCTGGATTGGCGCTGGACCCCCCTTCCTGGCGCGCAGAGCGCGCGAGGGGGGCGCCAGAGGCGCCGCCAGGGGGGCGCAGCGCCAATCCAAGAACCCCGCGCGGAGCTCCGACAATCTATACGCATGCCATTGCTGTCCTCTTCCAGGCGAGCCGTAGCTGCCGAGTGGAGTGACCTCGTGACGCTCTGGGTTGCCTGCTCTGTGTTTTATCCTGAAGAGGCTCCCAGAGGAGGCCCCCAGGGGGCCCCCTCCAGGCCTTCCAAGAGACCACAAAAGGCCACATGACAAATGTCCACGCGAAGAAGGCACGGCGGCGGGATGGGCCGAAAGACACTAGATCCGCCGTCAAGGCTGTCTGCTGGAGGGGTGCTTGGCACGCCAGATTTGATAGCTCTTGTTCCCAGTCCTCCTGTGTGGGGTTCTCGTTTTGAATCGAGCACTGTGGTCTCCAATCCTCCTTCCTCCATCCTCCTCCTCCTTCTCATGCTCCAGCCTCATGCCTCCTCCTTTGTCCTCCTGCTTCCTGCCTCCTCGGCTCGTACGTTTCATACAGGGAGGCTGCGAACTGCGCATCTGTCGCCACTTTCGCGGGCGCCTGGGAGGCTCGGCGGAGGTAAGGGCAGCACAGATCACTTCGAGACCTCGGAGAAAGCGTGATCCACCGCCGCTTTACTACGGAAAAGTCCCCCCCCTCTTCCTCCGGAAGCCGCCGCCCACCCCCTCCTCTATCTCCAACCCCCCTCCCCCCCCGCAAAGCCCCCCCTTCCCTAAACCCTCCTCCTCCCCCCCCCCCCGAAATTGGGGGGGGTCACTACCGGTTCGAACCCCCCCCGCCCTGCAGAAAAGGGGGGGGGGGTGTCACTACCGGTTCCAACCCCCCCACACACGCCGCGGGCAAACGACTCCCAGGTCCCCACCACCGTCCTCACAACCGCCCTCACCGCTGTCCCCACCAACACCGTCCCCACCACCACTGTCCCACTGTCCACACTGTTCCTGCTACTGTCCCCACTGTCCCCACCAGTGCCCCCACCACTGTCGCAGTGTCCCCACTGTCCCCACCACTCGCCCCACCAGGGTCTCACTCTCCACACTGTCCCCACTGTCCCCACTACCGTCCCACTGTCCCCACTGTCCCCACCACTGTCCCCACTGTCACCGCCGCTGTCCCACTGTACTTTCCCACTGTTCCCACCACTGTCACACTGTCCCCACTGTCCCCACCAATGTCCCCATTGTATCAATATCCCATTGTCCCACCAGCGTCCTCACCACCGCCCTCACCACTGTCCCCACCACCACCGTCCGCACCTCTGTCCCACTGTCCCCACTCTCCCCACCGCTGCCCCACTGTCCACACACCGCTGTCCCCACCACCACCTTCCCCACCACTGTCCTACTGTCCCCACTGTCCCCACCACTGTCCCACTGTCCCCACTGTTCCCACAATTGTCCCCACCAGTGCCGCCGCCAGTGTCTCACTGTCCCCACTGTCCCCACCAATGTCCCCACCACGGTCCCACTCTCTCCAGTGTCCACACCGTCCCCACCACTGTCCCACTGTCTCCACTGTCCCCACCTGTCCCTCTGTTCCCACTGTCCCCACCACTGTCCCACTGTGCTGTCCCACTGTCCCCACTGCCCCACTGTCCTCAGCACTCTCCCCACTGTACCACTGTCCCATTGTCCCACCACCGTCCTCACCACCGCCCTCACCACTGTCCCCACCACTACCGTCCCCACACCACTATCCCACTGTCGCCACTCTCCCCGCCAGCCAGTGTCCCAGTGTCCCCACACCAATGTCCCCATCACCACCGTCCACACCACTGTCCCAATGTCCCCACTGTCCCCACCACTGTCCCGTTGTCCCCACACCACTGTCCCCACACCACTGTCCCCACCACCACCGTCCCCACCACTGTCCCCGCTGTCACCGCCACTGTCCCACTTGGGCGCCCGAGTTATCCGGGGTAACTCGGGCCCGGGGCAACTCGGGCTTGGATTCCCGAAAAACGAACCCGAGTTAGCCCTGACCCGAATTATCCCTGATGATTTGGGGCTCTGGACGCCCGAGTTATCCGGGGTAACTCGGGCCCGGGGCAACTCGGGTTCGGATTCCCGAAAAACAAACCCGAGTTAGCCCTGACCCGAGCTACCCCTGATGATTCGGGGCTCTGACCCACTGTCCCGAGGAGTGGGAATCGTTTGCGGGCGGCGAGGGGGGGGGTCGAACCCGTAGTGACCCCGCCCCTTGGGAGGGGGGGCGGGGGGTTCGAACCGGTAGTGACCCCCCCTTTTTCATGGTGGACTGCGGGGGGGTTCGAACCGGCAGTGACCCCCCCTGGTTTTCGAGGGGGGGGGATCCCCAGTGACCCCCCCGGTTTTCCGCCAGCAGCGGTATAACGCGCTCTTTCAAAACTCGCGTCTCCCTCGGGGGCTTCGAACTGCGTAAGTGCAGCCACGCTGGTTGACTCCTGGAAGGCACGGCGGAGGCGAGGGCAGCGGAGATCACATCGAGATCTCGCGGCTCCCTCGGGGGCTGCGAACTGCGCAGCTGTCGCCACTTTCGAGGGCTCCTGGGCGGCACGGCGAAATGCAGGGCAGCGTAAATCGTGCATATCTCGCCATGTGTTCTTTGGTATGGAGCGCTCAAGTAAATAGTCTCGGATAGTTTGCCTGTTCATGGAAAATTCGACTTGGCCTCCCGCCCACCCTGTCGGCACCATCAAATGACAACTCCTCGGGTCGAACTTGGCCAAGATCGTGCAACACGGCCTGAAATGTTAGGAAGCAACTGCTGGGAGGTCTTCGTCGCAAAGGTAGAAAGGAGGATTAACCCCATTGCAGGGCTCTTACGCCAGAGTGGGATTTAACCGGATTAAGCGGGAGCAAGCAGGATTAAGCGGGATGAAGCGGGATTCAGCCGGACTTCGGACCATGGCAACATCAGAATTTGACCTCCCAAGAATTGCATCCGAAGGAATGGCATCGAAGATCGCTCCAGACGTCCCCAAGGTGGCTCTTCGGGGAGTCTATCAGACCGTCCTTGGGGCCCTCGGGCCAGCCCCAGAGGCAAAACTCATCAGACAAGTGTGCGTGTCCTATGCTTTCTTCGGGGCATCGACCTCGTGGTACTTAAGAGCGCACGCGACGGCGAAAGTGGCCTCAGAGAGCAGCCCAAGATGGTCCATGCAGGCCTAATGAGGGCCCCGGGACGGCCCAAGATAGGACCCCAAGACGGCTGCAAATTGCCCCTGCCAAGGTGGCCCCAAGACGGCCCCGAGGGGCCCCCAAGACGCCTGCAAAAGCGTCACGTGGGGCAAGTCTTGCCCCACTTGACGCTTTTGCAGGCGTCTTTCCGAAATGTCCCACTCGCTGCGTGCACAACGACACCCGGCGCGATGGCCGACGCGCTGGTCGCGCTCGTCGAGAGAGCGGGGGCACTAGGAAAGCAAATCTTGGATCTGATGGGTACCCCAGGGGGGTAAGGACCACAGCTCCCCCAATTACCGCTGGTCTGCAAGAGCGTCCTGAGATGGTCCAAGAGAGCCTCAAGACGGCCCTGAGAAAACCCCCTAAGACAGCCTGCAAGGGCACCAGACGGCGCGAGAGAGCTCCTAAGACGCCCCACGGCAGCCCCAAGAGGGCCCACGACAACCTGCGACGACCCTACGACAGCCCCAAGAGAACCCCACAAAAGCAAGAGCACAGCCCCAAGACAACCCCACAGATGGTCCCAGAAGGGACCTCACCTGTGCCCCAGTGTCAGGAGGGGAAAAAACAAACATACACAATGAATTGTCGATTCCCCAGAAAATAAAAGAAGATATGGGAAGTGGGGGGGAAGACGAAATCCAAAAAGATAATGACAAATATGGGGAATCCTGTGATTTGTGTATTTATGTGTGTCTCTGGGCCCCTCCGCAATGGTTCCCCCAACAGCTGGGGGCACACGCAATCCACTGGCGTGGCCGCGATTCCGCTCGACACCTCTGGCGCAGGCGCCTCCAAAAGGCAGGGGGCGGCGGTGATTCGCCGTGGGCTCCTTCGATATTCTCCAGGCGCAACATCTGCTACAGCACCGAGGGCGATGATCGACACACCCTGGAATTGGACGATTTGTTCAACGGTGCGCCCCCCCCCCTGGAGCCTGGGCCGGCCGGAGAACACCCGAAAAAACCCTGACAATCCCCCGAGTTGGGGTCTTTGTTCGAAGGTGCTTCGGAGGGGGTTCGCGGGTGTTTTCAAAAACAATATTTCCCATCAGCGCAACGCGGCGCAAGGGATGAGATCACTCCGAAGGGCGTGAGGGGAGACTGAACAATTGCGTCCCGCAAGCGTGCAGCTGCGCCTACGCCTGCCAAGCGTCTAACTAACACAGTGGAACGCAACAAGATTGCGTTCCATGGTGGGCGCCCGGGCCCCCCCGAAGAGCCCCCGTAAAAAGGCGAGAGGAGCCCGGCGGCCGGCGCCCCACCCTCGAGAAGAGCTGGCGGCGCGCAGGGGGGGTCGGGGGCGGGGGAGGGCTTCTCAGAAGGAAGCTGCTTGTTAGAGGGAAGCTGCTTTTCAGAGGGGTCGGGGGAGGGGGGAAGGCTTCTCAGAAGGAAGCTGCTTGTTGGAAGGCGCCAGCCTCACATCGATAGAGAGGAGGCCCGCGCGCCTTCTGAGCAGCAGGGGTGCTCCCAAGAAGCCTTCCCCCCTCCCCCCTGCCCCCTAGGCGCGTGGCCGGAAAGAAAGGCAAGGCCCTTCTTGGACTGGCCCGCCTTGGGCTGACCCGGCGTCTGGTACGAGGAGGAGGAGGAGGAGGAGGAGGAGGAGGAGGAGGAGGAGGAGGAGGAGGAGGAGGAGGAGGAGCAGGAGGAGGAGGAGGAGGAGGAGGAGGAGGAGGAGGAGGACTTCGAGAAACGAGCCCGGCGGCCGAGGCGGCGGAGGCAGAAAAGCGCAGCGGCGCGGGCAGGCGGCGGTGGCTGCCCGTGGCGGTCGGCCCTGGGCCGGCACCGGCGGCCGACGCGCCCCATGCCGCGAGCCCACGGGGCGAGAAGAACGCTGCAATACTTCGAGGCCAGAGACCCTCCTGACCAGGAGCGCGGTCGGACTCTAGTGGATTGGAGAGGATGCTCGAGAGGACGCAGGACCCTTCCTGAGGGCCACGTTTCAGCAGGAATGCGGGAGGCATGGTTCGCGAAACACGGGACACAGGGATACCCTTGTCCTGGCGCCTTGCTTGCGGCGCCTCCCTTGAAGACAGAATGCGTCGGTGAGGCCTTGGTCCGCCGCCTGCAGTGACGACCTGGCGAAGCGCTTGGTCTGGATACAGCACAACGTAACGAGGAAGGACGAGATGCACCAAGTGCGCCTCTGAAGGCTACAAACGCAAAACCAAAACCACTAAATGCCAGAACTCCTCCGGGTTCAGCGCCGTAGCCGGTTCTGGCCATTAGCCCAGCGGCGCGTTCCCGAAATCGCGAAGTAGGCGTGCCTCGACCGGCAGTGGCACGCCGATGTACTCGCGGAGCCATCTAAAGACGGTCAACCGAGCAGGCGGCACTGTCTGTCCTCTAGCTGCTTCATGGCGCAGTTTGCGAGCGAGTTGGACGGTCGACGGATCATACAGGGAGATCACTGCTGCTCTGACTGGCCGCCCCCTCTTGCCACGAGCGCCATACTGAGCCAATGCCTTTTCAGCTCTCTAGGGATAGGCGGGCGGGCGCCAACAGGATGAAGGACAACTTGTCCGCAGCCGAGCTCACAGGGCCCTCTTCCATATGAAGGCATTGGGAGCCCATACCTTGAAAAAAAACCCTAACTCGTCCAACAACGCCTTCTTGGCGAGTTCTGCGCCATGGGCATGGGCTTGCCCTCTGCCTAAAGGGGCAGGGGATACCGCTAGACCGACACCGGCAGGCACCGAAGGAGAGCCTGCGGCGTGGGGCAGCCACTGCAGCAGTGACTGCTTGCGCCACCCTGCGGACCTTGTGCTTCGAGGCCCGGCTGCCGCAATGCCATACCTCTTCAGTCGGGGCGTTGACCTAAGGAACCCTAAATAAGGAACGAATCCCCTCTTTTCCATAAGTTAAACTTCGATTTCCGATCGAAGACATAAGGAAAACCTGAGGCAAGCTGCGAAACACTTCAGGAACGCGGAGCCCCTCCCCAACGAAAAGGGTCCCTTCTTCGGGGCCTGGACTGTAATGCTAAGGCCACATCCTCTGCTCCATCTCGGAGAGGGAGCTGCGGAGGTCGGCCTCGGCGTCGGAGCACCCAAAACAAATCGAGAACTCTTCGCACCCCGAATCGCTACGGGTGTTCCTGCACCCTCGGAGTGGTCCCACTCCAGTTGGGTGCAGAGATGGCGTGGGCACCAGCGGCTGACGCTGCTGGAGGGGCACTCACCTCTGGCCGCGAGTGGTGCCTGGCCCCACCGGGAAGAGGGCCGCTGGGACGACCTGAGGCCTTGCAGGTGGGGCATGCAAAGGGAGCGCAGCTGGCTTTGGGGGCACTGCCAGGCATGCACATGAGCCAGCTGGTTATGCCACTCGCACGCCCTTGCCTGTGCGTGCCCTCCCCCGAAAGCAAGACGTGCTGCTGACCTCAGCGCAACGCGAGTGGCACCGCGCGTACTTTGTTGCCCTGGTGGAGGAGGAGGAGGAGGAGGCCGAGGAGAAGGAGGAGGAGGAGGCCGAGGAGGAGGAGGAGGAGGCCGAGGAGGAGGAGGAGGAGGAGGAGGAGGAGGAGGAGGGGGCGCTGCGGGGCGGGGGCGCGCCAGGTGGGAGCCGAACTGCCCCTGGCCGAACACCTCCAGGAACACGGCGACGGTGCCCGTCTGCGGGTTGACCGCCATGGACCTTACGGCGGACTGCACCTGGGGAGGCGTGTGAGGAGGGGGGCGCGGGGGCAACGAGGGAGAA
>CAUYUJ010014586.1:243529-254288 GCA_963575745.1 Prorocentrum cordatum | reverse complement strand
CTCCTCCTCTTTCCCCCTCTCCTCCTCTCTCCTCCTCGTTCCCCCTCCCCCTCCTCCTCCCTGCTCCTCCTCTTTCCTCCTGTATCCTCCTCCTCCTCATCTCTCCTCCTCCTCCTCCTCCTCCTCCTCCTCCTCCTCCTCCTCCTCCTCCGTTCCTCCCCTCCTCCTCCTCCTCCTCCCTTCCTCCCGTCCTCCTCCCATCCTCCCCGCAGCGTCGGCTGCGCCGGCCCAGCCAGCCTCAGGGCGGGCGGCGCGCCGTCCCGGCCCTGCGCCTCGCACAGCGCCCCGAAGAGCAGCGCGAGGTTGCCCCGCAGTCTCGACTCTGGGCCGCCCTCCTCGCGGGGGGTGGGGAGAGGCCGGCAGAAAAACGGACGTGCAACGAGAATGAGAACAGCCACTGGCTCACAGACAAGCAAGGCGGAAAACAACATAAAACAAGCAATGCCGCTGGAGGAGGAGGAGGAGGAGGAGGAGGAGGAGGAGGAGGAGGAAGAGGAGGAAGAAGAAGAAGAAGAAGAATAAGAAGAAGAAGAAGAAGAAGAAGAGAAGCACCCATCGAGAGGGGCGACAGGTGTTCACACTCGATCACCGGCGGGGACGACGCTCAGCGGGTGAAGTTGGGGTGGCTGCAAGGTGCAATCTTCACTCGTGGGGGGTGAAAAGAGTCCGCCGGACGAGGAGGAAAAACGGCAGTACCCCTCTGGTCTGGCCCTGCCCGCGCCCCGTGGGCTCGCACATTCGGGCGCCGGAGGCAGTGGGAATTCTACATCTTCTTCCGTTGCTGGTCTATCGCTTGCTCTCGTCCTGCTCTACGGCAGTGCTTCCGACCCGACTGGCCGATCGAGGAGGAGGAGGAGGAGGAGGAGGAGGAGGAGGAGGAGGTGTGGCGTGGCGCGCGTCAGGGGGCGGCGCAAGGGGGGCGGCTCTCTAATCAAGAAGGCGGGGGGATTCTTAGAAGGCAGGGGGCTACTTAGAAGCGCCCAGGGGGCTCTGAGAAGGCTCCTGAGAAGCCAGGAGGGGCTCCAAGAAGCACTCCGCCATCTCGGAAGCCCCCCCCCCCGCGCTCCATCAGAGAAGGCCGCCCGTCCCACTCGCGCCCCCTTCCATGGCGCGCGCCGCCGACAAAGGTCTGTCCCCGATCCTCGTCTGGCGTAAGGTAGTCCCTCGGCTGCACCTTCAGCGCCAGCTTGACCAGGTCCCCAGCGAGCGCCCCGAATGCCACTGGCGGCTCCGCTGGCGCTCCGGCGCCCTCGGACAGCTCCTCGACGCGAGGCGCCCAGCCGGTCAGCCGCTCGAGGCCGCCCGGGGTCTTCGTGCCGAGGACGGTGAGCATGCGCACGGCGCGCTCGAGCCTCGGCGACTCCGATGGGCTGTGGCTCGCCAAGGGTGCGGCTTGCAACCCGCCACCCTGGGGGGCCGGCGAGAACCTCGAGTTCTCCGCCGCACCACGAGGAGGCCCGAGGAGGGCAGCGTGGTGGCCCGGAGCCCCAACGGCGCAGATCGCAAACCGCACACCAGCGTAAGCACGCCCTGTGTTACAGACCTCCCGAATGGGAGTCGCGCCGCATCGCCGATGCATTGGCGCCGTCGACGCGGAGAAAGTCGGGCTCCACATCGAGCTGGATCACCGATGCATCGGCGATGCATGCGGCGCGATCCTCCGACTCCGTCTGCTCCGACCCCATCTGTGAGGCCTAGCTCGCAGATCTGACCTTGCAACAAAAAGCAACACAGAACAAAATCGCCCACGGTGCCCTGGACCCCATATTTCTGCGCTGTTGTTCTCAAGCTGGATCCATCTGTGAGGGTCCCAGTGCCCGAAACCGGGCGACAGAGCGCCCGCTGTGAACAATATGCAGCGCCAGGATCTCGGGGCAGGCACACCCGTTGGCCCCCGACAGCCGCTCGATCGCCGCGACGTCGGCGCGGCCCGCTGCGGGCGCGCCCCGCTGGACGACGCGCGCCAGGCGGCGCGCGAGCTCCCCCTGCAGCGCCGGCGGCACGGAGCCTGGGCCGGCGGCCAGCAGCCGCGCGGCCAGCATCTCCGCGGACACGGCCGCGTCCGGGCCGTCGTCCTCGGTGGCGGTGGTCGCGCAGGCCTCCTCAAAAGGGAGGGGGGGAGGAAGAGGAAACTCGTTCAACGAAGAGGAGGAGGAGGAGGAGGAGGAGGAGGAGGAGGAGGAGGAAGAGGAGGAGGAGGAGGAGAAGGAGGAGGAGGAGGAGGATACTACCGGCTTGCACAGCCTGAAGGGTGCCTTGTCCCTGAACTTGACGGAGTGGCCAAAGGACAGTGGAAGTGAAATCGGGCGGCGGCGGGCGGCTCGCGCGAGTTTCGGCCCCCTGCGAGGGTCCTTTTCGAGCCTCGGGGCGTCTATGGGTCGAGATGGCGCCCGGCATCCCGTGCAGAGACGGACGGAGACGGGGTCGAGACCTCCCCTTCCTCCTCCTCGTCCTCCTCCTTTTCCTCCTTTTCCTCTTTTTTCTCCACCTTCTCCTCCTCCTCCTCCTCCTCCGCCTCCTCTTCCTCCTCCTCCTGCTCTTCCTCCTCCGCCGCCGCCTCCTCCTCCTCGCCCTCCCTCCTCCTCCTCCTCCTCCTCCTCCTCCTCCTCCTTCTCCTCCTCATCATCAACATCATCATCATCATCATCATCATCATCATCATCATCATCATCATCAGCATCACCACCACCACCACCACCACCACCACCATCATCATCATCATCATCATCATCATCATCATCACCATCCTCATCATCATCATCATCATCATCCTCATCATCATCATCATCATCATCATCATCATCATCATCATCATCATCATCATCATCATCATCATCATCATCATCATCATCATCATCATCATCATCATCATCATCATCATCATCAATCATCATCATCATCATCATCATCATCATCATCATCATCATCATCATCCATCCCTCCTCCTCCCCCTCCTCCTCCGCCTCCGCCTCCTCCTCCTCCTCCTCCTCCTCCTCCTCCTTCTTCTGCCCTCCTCCTCCTCCTCCTCCTCCTCCTCCTCCTCCTCCTCCTCTTCCTCCTCCGTTAGACCGACCTGGGAGTGAACGCTGTGGCGGTTGTGCAGTGTGCGAAAAAAACTGATGCAAGCATGCAGGCGTACGACCCGGCGCAAGAGACCTGCCGGGCGCCGCAGGAAGTGAAAGAGGTGAAGAAGCGGAAGAGACTAAAAAGAAGAGTCGGCGCCCGCCAAGCCCGCGAGGTCGGCACTGACCTTAGTGAGAAGTGTCCCAGTAAGTGGCATGAGTAGAAATCCCCTCTTGTCTTAGTGGTACTGCCGCCTCGGAAGGCAAGGATACATGTACCAGATAAAAAGATGGGTACTGCTGCAAAGACACTCTTTGGTCGTACTCTCTGCGCGGAGCCTGGAGCAATCCCCCCGGCCCTCCGGGCGTAGGAGGTCTAGGGAGCTTCCTCTTCCAACCCCCTTCTTCCCCTTCGGGGAGGGGCTTACCCCTCTCCCTACCCCATCCCCTGGACCTGGACGGGCGGTGCCGCGACCCACTGGAGCGTCCGAAACGGCCTCGGCGAGGAAGCCAAAATCATTGGTTTTACTATGTTGGGGCCCCATGTTGGCCTCTTGTGGGAGGGGCGCTAATTGGAGTTCCCCTCTTGTTTGATCGATGGCCCCCGAAATGGCCCGAAGAGCGCCCTTAAAGCCCCCAAGGGCCCCCAAAGAGGGCCTCAAGAGGCCTCCAAGAGGTTCCCAAGAGACCCCCAAGAGGCCCAAAAAAAGCTGCAAGAGGATCCCCGAGGCACCCAACATGCCCCCCAGACGCTCCAAGAGGCCCCCCGAGGCACCCAAGACGCCCAAGAGCCCCCCAAGACCGCCAAGAGACCCCCAAGACGTCCCAAGAGACGGAATAATTTCTCTACTCATGCTTGACTGGGCCAATGCATTTGACAGGACTTAGCCAGATTGCATGTGTGGCGCACTCCTCCGCTTCGGTGATCCTCCCTGCATGGTTGAACTTATACGGTCCATATACGCAGCAAGACATTTCACCATCCTGGACAACACAGGCACGTCATCTGGAAGAGTACAGCACGCTGGGTTTGCGCAGGGCTGCCCCTGTTACCCAACTTGTTTATCATCGTTCAAAGCGGGATGCTGCATGACGTTGTTCGCACAGTTGATCTCCAAGCAGAGCCGGAAATTAGAGTGACGCGCGATATCCTCTACGCTGATGACACGTTGCTTCTTTCACGACACGCTGAAACATGAACGCCCTTTTGGCGGCAATTGTTGCTGAGGGAGAGGAGTACGGACTGGAGTTGAACTGGGAAAAAACAATTCAAATGAATTTCTCAACAAACAGCAGGATTTCCAGGCCGACTGGCGAGCCGATCAAGTCAGTCCGCGAAGCCGTTTACCTTGGCGGGCTTATCACGTGCGAAGGATAGGCAACGACCTAGGTGACCCAGCGATTGGGGGAAGCGACTAACACTTTCAAGCTGTTGGACCGGATTTGGGCGCACGAGTCAATTTGGAAACAACGAAAATATATCATATATTCCAGCCGCGTGATCAGCAAGCTCATGTACTCCTTGGATTCTGTATGGCTGTTAAAAGCAGACAGGTCGAGATTGGACAGCTTCCACTGCAAATGCTTGCGGCGGATACTTGGTATTCACCACTCTTTTGTTTCTCGTGATCGCAACAGCGACGTGTTGCAGCGAGCGTCGTCGACACCGCTATCTGCAGGAACGCCAGATAGCTCTGTACAGTCGAATCGCCAGCTCCCCAGACCCATCCCTGATCACCTGATCAAAAACATCATGTGCGATGCGGACGGCATTCCCAAGAACTGGGCTCGCCCGAGGCGCCGAGACGGCGGCTCGCCGTCGGAAACGAGGGCGCCCGAGACAACAGTGGGCGGTTTCGGTGTATGATTTGCGTTGTGTGTAACTCCACTTCGCCCGCTCCTCGTCGTCCTCCTCCCTTTCCCCTCCCGCTCCTCTCTTGTTTCCTGCTTCACAGTCGAGCGGGTGTACTTTAGATTTCCACGAAGAGCTGCCAATCGTGCACTCTTCTGCCCACACGTCCTTCTGGATGCTCGGCTCAGCCAGCCAGTGGCGACGCCCCCAGACCCCAATGGCCCTGTTGACGCCGAATCTGGCGTCTGCAATTTTTGTCGACCCCGCGGGCCTCGCTGCGCGCGTCCATCAACATTGAAAGTCGGGGGCGACGGGGTTGGATAAAACCCGCGTTTGACTTCGAGGAGCGTCGTAGAACACAACGATCTGGGCGCAACGGGTGGGCCTGGCCCGGGCCGGCCGGCGGGTGTGCGGATGGGGGCTTCCGGTTCCGACGGGTCCTCGGGGGCGATCAGCGGCACCACCAGGCCAAGCGTCCCGAGCTCGAGCACCCGCTGCGCGGCCGCGGGCCTCGCCGCCACCAGGTTGGCGAGGAGCACAGAGAAGGACAGAGAAGGAGGAGGAGGAGGAGGAGGAGGAGGAGGAGGAAGAGGAGGAGGGGGGGGGAGGCCCCCCAAGGAGGGTGGGGCCCGTGCTCGGTCCATCTCTGCACCCGCACAGTGCTGGAGATTAGCTACCCCTTCTTCCTCCCTCCTCCATGGTCACAGGTATCCGCCCTCCGTCTTGCTTATATACATTGCTACCTCTTGGTTTTTGCTCTCCCTCCCCCCGCAGATCGCGGGTGGGAGGCTCGAGGGCATCGGCGTTGCGAAGCGAACTCGTCCGCATCAACGAATCACATATGAGGAGGAGGAGGAGGAGGAGGAGGACGAGGAGGGGGAGGAGGGCGAGGAAGGGGAAGAGGAGAAGGAGGAGGGTTGGCAGGGGGAGGAGGCGGAGGAAGGAGGGGAACGAAGAGGAGGCGGAGGAGGAGGAGGAGGGTGGAGAGGGGGAGAGGGGCAGGAGGCGTTAGGGGGAGGAGCAGCACAGAGGATGAGCAGGAGAAGGACCAGTGTAAGCCAAAGGAGCATCAACATTGTTCTAATGAACCCTTCCTCCAAATTACTTCTTCATCGGCTCCTACAAAAAATGCTTACTCCTGGGAGTCCCCCGTTGAAAAACACCCGTCTGAAAAGCCTCGACCGCGCCAGAACACCATTCCTGGGACTTCAATGCCACGAATCAACATGGCTGGTGCGTCATGGCAACCCTGGATCGTGCCAGAACACCTGCTGCGTCCTCACACTCCTGAATAGTGCCAGAACACCATACGAATCCATGACACCGTTGTCATTTTTGGGACCGAATGTGCTCGGCGCTGACGCGAAAGCCACATGTAAAAAAGGAACCACCATCCATCCTTGAAGCCGTTGAAGTTTTGAAAGCACATGTGCGCGGAGCTGAGGCGAGAGCCACATCTTGAAACGGGCCGCCCTCCAACCTTGAAGTTGGCCCTGGCTTTGAAACCGAATGTGCGTGGCGCCGATGGCGAGAGCCACAATTTGGAAACCAGCCGCCCTACATCCTTGAAGCTCTCACAAGCCAATTCCGAGCTTCAGAACCATAAACGGACAGAAAAGTCTCAAGCGAGACGCCCGGCCCTCCGTACCGACACGCCTGGGGGTGCGACAGGGAGGAGTTATTCGCAGGGAAAGGACATGGAGGGAGAGGGCAAAATCAGAGAGATGGAGACATGGAGAGATGAGAAAGCAGGGGGCATCAGCAGGAGCGAAGCATGGCAGGAGGAGGAGGGAGGAGGAAGGAGAGAAGAGAGAGCAGGAGGAGAAGGGAGGATGAAGGGTGGAGGAAGGAGCAGGGACGAGGCAGCAGGGAGGACGAGTGAGGGGAAGGAGGGAGAAGATCGAAAAGAGGAATTGGGTGAGCTGGAGGGCTGGGGGGGAGCAGGAGGACCGCGGAGGATGAGGAAGGAGAACGCCGAGTAGTTTGAGCAGGAGACGAATTAGGAAGAAGAGAAAAGGCGTTGAGGCGTTCAGTGAGGATCTGGGAGGTGTCCCTCTCGCGCGGGCGATAAACTTGATGGGGGTAACTCACAAGACTCGAACATTCGACCGTTCCAACTACATCCAACTTGGCAGGGGGTCACTGGGCAGACTTCATTAATTGTGAGCCAGCAAGAGGGCTTAGCACCTCGGTTGCATCAGTCAGGTCGGTTGCCGCCGTGAGCTCAGCGGTCGTCACACTTGCCTCAGGATCCAATGGTACACCCATGGTTCTACACACCTTCAGGTCGCCAGAAATGTCACCCAGTCAGCACCAACACTTCTTGCGAGACCGAATGCGAATAAAGTCAACCCATTCCCTATAAGACAGCACCCAGGAGCGAGGAAGAGGTTCAGGAACCTGCCGGATAAACGGATCAGTCTCATCCCACAGCGAGGGGTCCAGCGACGGGGGCGAAAAGACCTGGGACCAGTACTGCTTCAGAACTTCGGCGGAACTGTCGTCCGATAAGCAAGGATTACCGTGCTCGTCATATACACAAGAGAGTCTGGTCCTACTGCGAAACCTTTTTTCCCCAGATCTCCTGATTGCGCTGATACTCTTCATTCTGACCACGCTTGACCTCGGGACTGGCATCAGAGAGCTCAAGCTCGCGTTCCTCTTGGTACAGGAATTGAATCTGGATTGAGCGCATCAGCGCAGACAGGCCCGGAGGTTCACACTGGAACTTGGTCAAGTTAAAAAGGCGCTGCAAGACAGGATAGCAACGAAGTGAACGGGCAATAATCCACTCACGGCCAAGGCGCAATCCTCGGAGAGCTTGCAGGGCCCAGTGGCGTTTCTCCTCTAAGGACGAAGCAAGTTTACGTTAAGAGCGCCCCGAACTTTAGCGGCAGCGGTGCACATGGCCTCTTTGACTTTTTCAAGACGGGGTAGGGCCTCAAGGTCCGCGGGGGTCTCCGAGATGGCACTCTCCAAAAAAAAGATACCGAACTCCTCACGACAGGCAATCCACTTGGGTACAGAGGGGCAGGAGGTGTCAGGCTGGAATGGCCCAATGCTGAAGAAGAGGGGGATGTGGTCACTCGGCATCTTGGCCTCGAGTACGCCAATGACTCCAGGCCGAACCGTAAACTCTCGAAGCACTGCCGGCGGCAGCGAAGGGCACGCACGGCCAAGACGGGCAGTGCGTGCAACAATCCCAGCACGAACTTCCCTCCGCGCGTCCTGCTACTGATACAACTCAACGGTCTGAGGGAAGAGACGACGGAATAGACGAGTACGAGCCCTGTCCCCAAGAGACCAGACCGAACCGTCACCCTGCATTCTGCCCTCCTCATCCACCGTAAAGAATATGTTGCTGGCTGGCAAAGAGGCGCAGGCACGCTTGACCACATGCAAAGCACGAGCATAGATCGGGAGGGTGTCACTGGTGTTGGGGAGGTGGAGGTTGAAGATGGCAAGGAGCCCTTGCGGGCCGATCAAGTTCGTCGGGAGAACCCGTCCTGTAATCACTTCAATATGCTGGATGGCTGGGAAAAGGCGAGTAATGCCAGGGCACAGGATAGTAACGACACCACCTTCACGCTGGCTATCAGAGAAGAGCGAGTGGCTATGTTGAAGCCTCCCCATAAGAGTTCAGCTCGCGACGGAGCTCACCGATATCACCTATCTGTCGATGCGCTTGCTGACAACATGTCATCTGAAATTGCCGAGTGAGGGAGAGGAGGAGTCTGAAGCGAGCGCTGGCTCGCCAACTGGCGTGGCGGACTGAACTGAAGAGGCCGCGGGAGTTCCACGAGCAGACAGACCACTTGCAAGAAGGGAAGTAGGGAAGACTATTAGAGCGAGGAAGAGGCCTAGACCCAACGTCACTGTCACTGCAAAATGCGTTGAGGAAGGAGCATGGCGAGACTGGAAATCAAAAAGAGCGCCTCGCTGCGGCGAGCAATCTCCTTCAGCGCCGAAAGGGCTGGCGGATCTGAAGGGCGGCCGCCTCACGAAGCTGATCCTTCAGCTCCGAGAGACAATCGTCGTGGAACATCGAGACAATCGTCGTGGAACTCGATCGTGGCGGTCGTGGTGCCCTCCGCGCAGTGGCACTGCACAAGAGGGACAGGGTCATCAGGGCCTCTGATCGCATAGACCAGGCCACCGAGCCCGCTGCTGCCGACCCCGATGTTCTTCGGGAGGAGGGCACGGGTGATGAGCGAGCGGATGCGGCCCATGGAGAGGAAGAGCTGGCGGCCAGTGATCGACTGGTCGAGCTCGATGCAGAGGGAAAGCGGCTTGCTAGGCATCAACGGGTCAGCGTGCGAAAACTGGCCATCACGCGAGGCGATATTCATGAAATTGGTGGTGTCCTCTGCCCTCTCGAAGTGGAGGGTGATATTCTTGGTCATGTCGAAGGCTTTGATGGAGATGTGCTGCGCCTTGTCGGCAGGGGCGTAGCGCTGGCGAATCGTTTCGCCGATGTGGCTGCATCATCTGCCGAGGGGAGCCAATAACAATCAGCTTGCATGTGTTGTCCATGGCTGCATCGGAGGGCGAGGAGGTAGAACGAGAGCCAGCAAAGGAGGTGCAGAGATGGAGCGGAGTCGCTCCTCGATGGCCTTGATATGTGCTTGAACTTTGTGGTGGACACTGTCTTCATCATCTCTGTCCAACGCGTAGGTCGGGGTCGCTGTGCCACCCGCAAGGCGGTTGTTGACTTCGGAGTGAAGGATGTTGAACCTGTCGTTGAGGTCGGTCCAAGCGGCACTGGTCTGGCCCTCAAGTTCCTGGAACTTGTCGTTCGTCTGGCGGGTTAGGTCGGTGATCTGCTCACTGAGAGCATTGCACCGCTGAACGTTGGCCTGGACCTGATTCTTGATGGGGGAGATGTCGTAGCTCGATGCTGCCAACTGGCGTCCAAAACCCGAGAAGGACGTGAGGAGCTGGTCGAGCTTGTCATCTGTGGACATGACCTTGACTGGCTTGCCCGCAGGGACACCTCGGCTGCTGCGGCTGGCTGCTGAGCTGCGGCTGCTGCGGTAGCTGCTGTGCGATGCCGATCGTGGACGGCGCCGCTCGTCTGCACTGTCATCCCGACGGTGGTCACGGCGACGGACCTCAGCGCTGCCATCACTTCCATCACGGCGACGGCGTCGTTCGGGCATGATGCTGTGGGAGAGGGGAAAAGAAGGGAAACGAAAGCGGCTGACTCCTGGCCAGGGCAGGCACTCTGAGGAGCAGCGATGGAGCTGTTCCTGCCCAGCTGGCTTGGTAGTTGTTTTACTTTAGCCAAAATGGCTTGAGCCACAATGGCTACGGTAGAGGAGGATAGGGAGAATGAGAAGGAGGAGGGATGAGGATGAGATAACAGAGGAGGAGGAGGAGGAGGACGACGACGACTTTTGACGAGGAGCGCCTCACCACCAGCAAGTTGACGAGCGCGCCCAGTACCCGGCCAGCCCCGCCGACTGGCAGCAGCCCACCGGCCTGCCGCCCGCAGCTCCACACTGCCCTCCCGACCCCTCCTTGTGTGCGAGACAGTCTGCAGACCAAGGTGATGCTGCACGCTCGCTGGGCAACCTTTCACCAGTCTCTCCCCACGCCCTGCGGGATGACCTCCTCCCTCCTCCACGTGTCCCCCTCCATCCCTCCTCCCCCTGCTTCACGTGTCCCCCTCCCTCCTCCCTCCTCCACATATCCCCCTCGTGGCCACGATCACAGATCATCCAGCACTGCCCCGCTGGCCTCCATCTGCAGCTCCTTCGGCAACTGCGGCCGCCCCTCCCCGGAGGTCTCGCTCCGCAGCGCCTTCACCTGGGAAAAACCATAGGTTCTTTTGCCCACGAGTCCA
>CAUYUJ010014586.1:221029-238529 GCA_963575745.1 Prorocentrum cordatum | reverse complement strand
TGCGAGTCCCAATTTAATCGTGAGGAAATCAGTAGCGAGAGAATGATTCCTGAGTCTTGGGGGCACGGCGCCTGCAGTAAATTGTGATGAAGTGCCCCACGCAAGAACACGATTCCTGCATAAAGTATGATGAACTCCCGCGCTTGAGCGCGACTTTGAAATAACTTGTGGGGAAATATCTGGCGGGAGCCGCTGTTGTTGCAAAACAGTGGGCCAGAGGCCTGGTTCGAGGACCAAGACGCTCCATTGTAGAAAAAAATGCGCGCCCTGGGAAGTGCGCATGATATTTTTTTTGCAAAAAAATGAAGCAAGTTAAAACAACGCAAAGCGCACCGGAAGGTGTGAACAACAAAACGATTGCAGATTTAGAAACGAAAACTCAACATCAGCAACAACACCGACAACAACAATCATGTTGAGACTGTTCGCTCCTATCTGCTTGCGTGCGACTCAACACGTATATCGCGAAACCTCGGCACCCGCCCTCTTCGTCTTCGATCGCACACCCCTTGGGGGTATGTCTTCCTTACCTGCCACGCGCAGTTGGCGCAGCCCGTAAAACAGGGGAAGGTAAGGGGAAGGGAAGAGACAAGGGGTAGGGAGAAGGATAGAGCACGAGGGAGACTTGCAGGAGGAGGGTTGGGAAAAGGAGCACAGGCGGCAAAACTGGACGGGCGGGTCGGGCGGGCGGACTCTAACGGACAGGTCGGGCCGGCGGGCCCAGACGGCCGGGTCGAGCGGGCGGGTCAATGAAGCGTCAACCCAACATGAATCTCAAGGAAGTTTCGGGTGACAGCGCGGGTCCCAAGCAAATCGCGAAGAAATCCAAAGCGAGAGCGTGATTCCTGAGTGTTGGGGGCACGGCGCCGCAATGAATTGCAAGAAATCCCACGCGAGAGCGCGATTCATGGATACATTATCAGGAAGTCCCGCGCGAGAGCGCGATTTTGAAATAACGTGTGAGGACGTATCAGGCCGGAGCCGTTGTTGTTGTAGTTCAGGGCCCAACGACGCATTCTGAAGCCCCATACTTCCAGTTGTTATAAGCCAGATGCGAGCCCCGGGAGGAGTACTTAAATGGAACAGCGCGAAAAACCATGGGCACCGAAGGGGGGGGCGAACAATAATTATTCTCTAGGCATGAGAGTGCAACAATCATGTTACCATCATGCACCATGCTTCTACATGCCGCATGCATCCGCCATGATGCGAACCCCTCTCGTGGAAACTACGTGAAAGGGGGCGACATTCCCACACCCAGATCTCCCGCCCAAGGAGGTCGAGCCAACACCTCTCCCGAGGCACTTTCCCACGTTCAGCTCGCACGGCGCATGAAAGAAAATGCGACTTCGGGGGGCGGTAGGGACTCGAAATACGAAATACGAAAAAAACGAGACTTTCACTTGGAATGAACAGGGCGCGAAGCCTGGGAGGAACACTTGAACGGAAGACAGAAGGTGCACAGAAGAGGGGGGGTCAACAATAATTATGTTGCAGAAGTGCGAACTATCAACAAATCATCACTGCCCAGTGGCCTCAGAGCTGAGCAGGTCAGGTTGCCAGAGCACCCGCACAGTGGTGCTGCACACGAGCTAGGTAAAGTGCACCACAACAAACATGGAAGGTGAGCTGCCAGCCGACAAGTAGCCGCCTCACAAGCAGCGGCGGCATCACAGGAACAGCCACAAGATATGCGGGCGTGCATAGCGAACGCAAGTGTCTAGACAAACGTATGTTGCGGCAGCCGCGAGGACTTGGGTTCAGCCAGTCTGGAGCCGCAACGGCTGAGGCAGCGGAAAAGGAAGAAAGGAAGAAAGGAGGGGTAGAAGTATCCTCTTATGTCCTCGCGAGAGAGGCGGGAGAAAGAGAGTCGAGGATCGGACGGGTGGGTACATTGGGGGATGTCCGACTCGCCAGCGGCTCGGTGCAGGTGTCGGCGATGGCCGCGGAGAAAGAGTCGCCCAGCCTGAGAATGTTGCACAGGGCGCTAGCCTTACACGGGGCAGCCATCTCCCCACACTCTCTCCTCCGTTCACCCCTCCCCATCTGCCCTATACCATTGTCCCTCCTATCGCCTTCCCCTGACCCACTCCCCTCCCCCTCCCCCATCCACCACTACTCTGCAGGCTCCACCAGACGCAACCAGAATCCCCCAGAACCATCCCACTTCATAACAGATTCGTCCCCCTATTCGTCCGTCTCCTCCTCCTCCTCCTCCTGCTGCTCCTCATCGTCATCATCATCATCATCATCATCAGCATCATCATCAGCATCATCATCATCACCATCATCATCCTCATCCTCATCATCATCATCATCAACATCAGCGTCATCATCATCAGCAGCAGCATCATCATCACCATCATCAGCAACATCGGCATCATCATAATCAGCATCACCCGCATCACCATCATTGTCATCAGCATCAGCATCAGCGTCAGCATCACCATCACCATCATCAGCAGCATCGGCATCATCACTGTCATCAGCATCCGCATCAGCATCATCATCACCATCACCAGTATCAGCATCACAGTCAGCAGCACCATCATCACCATCATCACCATCAGCATCGGCATCATCAACTGCGTTCTCAGCAGCATCAGCGTCATCTCCACCACCGCCACCGACATCATCATCATCGTCATCATCATCAGCAGCATCATCATTATCAGCAGAATCATCACCACCATCGGCATCAGCATCATCAGCATCAGCATCAGCATCATCAGCATGAGCATCATCAGCAGCATCATCAGCATCATCATTGTCATCATCATCAGCATCATCATGATCCTCAGCATCATCAGCATCGTCAACAGCATCATAAGTATCAGCATCATCATCAGCATCCGTCTCATCCTGATCAATTCATCTCCATCGACATTAGCAGCATCATGATCAGCATCATCATCATCAGCCAGCATCATCATCACAAGCAGCGTCATCGTCATTATCATCATCGTCGGCATCATCGTCGTCGTCGCTATCATGAGCATCAGCATGACCACCACCATCAACATCATCCTCATCATATTCACAAACGTCACCATCATCAGCAGCATCAGCATCGGCATCCTCATCATCATCATCATCATCATCATCATCATCATCGTCATCACCATCATCAACATAATCATATTCATCTTCATCTGCATCGTCAGCACCAGCATCATCATCCGTGACAGCCGCATCACCACCAATCAACATGACCACTATCATAATTATAAGAAGAATCAGTATCATCATCATAATCATCAGCAGCAGCAGCATCATCAGCAAAATCACCATTATCACCAGCAGCAACGGCATCATCAACGTTATCATCATCATCAGCAGCAGCAGCTGCATAGTCATCAGCAGCAGCAGGAACGTCATCCTCATCATCATCCTCATCAGCATCATCAACAGCATCAGCATCATCATCATCGTCATCATCTTCATCATCTTCATCATCATCATCACCACCACCACCACCACCATCATCATCATCATCATCAGCAGCAGCATCATCATTATTCCCATCACACACACCCCCTCCCTCCTTCTCCTTCCTTGCCTCTCTCCACCCCACCCCCCACCCCCCACCCCCGCATTCATCATACTTCTCCTCCTCCTCCTCTTCCTCCTCCTCCTGGTCCTCCTCCTTTTCCTCCTCCTCCTCCTCCTGCTTTGTTTGTGTGCCTGCATTGGGCTGCCCTCGCTGCGCGTGGGTCCTTCTCCCTCTTCCTCCTCCCCCCCCCGCCATGGCTGCCATTTCAGGCTCAAGACTTTATCCTGGGAGGCTCTCCGGCCTCCGGGAAGAGGGGATGCCGCTGTCCCCCTGCAAGCATTATCATATCGGCCTGGTCCGCCCCAGGTCTGGGCCTGCCAGCGCACGGGGGCGGTAAGGTCCTGCAGGAGTTGCCGCGGGGCCGAACGTCATCGGCCGCGGCGCACGTCGCGCACGCGGAGAGCACTCAGGGTAGCACGCCTGGCGCACGAGAAGTCAGCCGTGCGGCCTGCAGAAGCCGGCGTGCCTCGGAGGCCACGTGAAGAGAGCCCTCTGCGCCTCCGCGGCCGCTGCGACGCAGGCTGCCCTGCGTCGCAGGTCGAAGCTCCCGCCCGCCGACCTCCGCCGAGGCCAAGGAACTGGCCCGACCGCGAGAGAAGTGCAAAAAGAAGGAGGAGGAGGAGGAGGAGAAGCAAAAAAAAAAAAAAAAAACGTCATGTGTCCAGCAGGCACGTGAGCGGTGCACACTGCGCAGGCCAAGCGCCCGCACGCGTGCGGGGAGCAGCACGAATCCGCTGCCTCGAGAGGAGGCAGGGCCGAGGGAAGCGAGGAGCAAGAGGAGAGGAGAGAGGAGGCACGGAGGGAGGGGGGAGGAGCGGAGGGAGAGACGGAGAAGAAGGAGCCAGGGCGACGGACTGGCGACAGCCAAAAGCAGCGACGCATCCGCGGGATTGGCTGCAGACCCGCGCTGAAAGTCCCAAGTCCAAGTCCAGCCCTGCCGCCCCCGCGTCGGAAGACAGCGCCGTGGACGGCGAGACCGCGGACGAGCACGCCCGCGCCCGTCCCGCGGAAGTGGGCAGGGAGCTGGCCCGAGTCGGTAACGGCTGCGGGCCCCGCGCGGGCGACCTGCAGGGCCGAGCTGAAGCGGGAGAGGCAAGGGCAGCTAAGTTCGCGCTTCTCTCGCGCCGCCCTGCCTGAGGAGAAAAGAAGGACGAGAAGGATGAGGATGAATCGCGAGTCGCGGCACGCGCGCATCCGCACAGTCACTGACCTGTTCGAAGCTGCCGACTAGCAGCCTAGCGAGATGCTGGCGCAGTTGGCAAAAGAGACGGCGACCGCCGAGACCGCGATCAACAAGCAGAAGGCTAGCGTCGAGGAGTTGGCCCAGCAGAGCAGCGTCCTGGCGCAGCGGGCTGCATGGGAGAAGGCCAGCGCAATATCGATAGGGGGCAGCCGACCTGGACGACGCGAGGCCCAGCGCTCCACTGGCCAGGAGCAGACTGGGAGAGCAGGAGGCGGCAGCGGCCTCGCCCGGGCGTGGCGAAAGGACACCTGCTGCGCAATCCGCGGTGGACAAACCCCCCCTCCTAGTAGACCTCCCCTTGGTGACCAACGCCCTGGGACCGAAACCGACGGACCTGGCCCCGCAAGAATGACGGCCGCGAGGCCCCCTCGCGAAGCGAAAACGGCCAATTCCTTAATCGACGTGTCAGGGTAGGAGGTCGATCAACCTCCGATGCAACAGTCCCCCAGGGGGGCGCAGACCACACCACTGACAGGGTGTGCAGACAGCCCCGCCCACCCTGCCACCAGCGAGGCGGGCGGATGGCAGAAGACGGCGACGAACAGTGGATGACCAGCATGCGCAGAGCCCCGAACGCCGAAAACGCTGTAGACGACGATGGCGGACAGCAAGAAACCATCCCCCCGCGCTGAGCTGGCCAAGGATGATGCGAGAAACCGAGACCCTGGCCTTCCTCTGGCGCTCACACACGCGATGACGGCAAACGGCCGCTTCATCGGCGCTTAAATGACCACACCGTGCGGTGGTCCAGTCCCGGAGCAAGCGCACAAGGAAGCGGGTGGCTCCTCCAAGCTTGAGCCAGTAGCACCTGCCACACCTGAGAACACAGCGCTTGGGCTACTCATTCTCCTCCCGTCCTACTTCTCCTCCATCCGTCCCTCCCTAACCCGCCACTGTGCCGCGAGGCGCGAAGTGGAGTTTTCTCCAGGTCCTCATGTGTCCTCTGTTCTCTGTGATCAGGACTCTGGGATTACAGTAATCTAGGGGCTGGGGCCCAAAAATCCCAAATTTCCGAGGCGTTCCCGCGCCCTCTCGGGCTGCCCCGCATGACTTTTCCAGAGGCCAGAAGGCCCCAAGACGGGCCAAGAGGGCCCCAGAAGGCGCCCAGGCATACAAGGCAGCCCAAAAGCGCTCCAAAACGCCCAAGATGGCCCCAAGACGGCCCAAGAGGCCCAAAAGAAGCCCCAGAAGCGTTCCAAGAGGACCCCCAAGAGGGCCCAAAGAGGCAACAAAAACAGTAACTGTCCGCATTTGTTGTCGGTGCGTTTCGCGTTCTCACGTGTTCGGGCTTCCGACGCATGGCCCCAGAAGCACCCAAGACCGCCCAAAGACAGCCCAAGAGGCCCAAAGAGGGCCCCAAGACGGTCCAAGAGGGCTCCGCAACGGCCCAAGAGGTGCCGAATATCGCCCAAGAGGGCCCCAAGACGGCCCCAACAGGGGCCCAAGAGGGGAAACACGAATCGGACAGTTCGAGCCTTCCGCCCCAAGAGGAGCCCAGGAGGCCCCCAAGAGGCCCCCAAGAGGCCCCCAAGAGGCCCCCAAGAGAGCCCAAGAGGCCTCGTAGAGGCTCCACGACCAAGAGGCCCCAAAAGATGCCCCGAGAGGCCCCAAGATCGCCCCAAGATCGACCAAGAGGCCTCCAAGATGGCCCCAGAACGGCCCAAGAGGCCCCCAAGGCGGCCCCACATGTGCCCAAAGACGGTCCAAGGGGCCTCTAACACGCCCGAGACAGCCTCCAAGACGGCCCTGGAGCATTCCAACAGGGCCCTAAGTCGGGCCAGAGAGGCCCCCAGGATGGCTTCCGACGGCGTCAGACGGGCCAGGAGCCCACCAAGACGGCCGAAGATGGCCCCCAAGAGGCCCAAGACGGCCCAAAAGGCATCCATGAGGGCCCCCAGGAAGGCTCGAAGAGGCCAAAATCATTTGTTTCAGTGTTTGAAGGATTTGGGCATTTGCTTCTTTTGGGCCTTCCGACGGCCCAAGACGACCCAAGAGCCCCCAAAGATCGCCCCAAGACGGCCAAGAAACCTCCAGGATGGCCCCAGAACGGCCCAAAAGGCCCCCAAGGCGGCCCCAAGAGGGCTCCAAGACAGCCCAAGAGGCTTCCAAGACGCCCAAGAAAGCCTCCAAGACGGCCCTGGAGCATTCCAAGAGGGCCCCAAGTCGGGCCAGAGAGGCCCCCAGGACGGCTTCCGACAGCGTCAGACGGGCCAGGAGCCCACCAAGACGGCCAAAGAGGCCCCCGAGAAGCCCCCAAAGGCCCCCAAGAGGCCCAAGGAGGCCCCCGAGATGCCTCCAAGAGGCTCTCAGAAAGCTCCCAGGAGGCCCCAAGAATGTCCCCATAGGCTCCCAAGATGCCTCCTCCTCCTCCTCCTCCTCCTCCTCCTCCTCCTCCTCCTCCTCCTCCTCATCCTCCTCCTCCTCCTCCTCCTCCTCCTCCTCCTCCTCCTCCACAACCTCCTCCACCTCCTCCTCCGCCTTCTCCTGGTCTTCCACGCCATCCTCCCCCAAGTGTTCCACGAAAGGTTTCCACAACAGTCGGGGGAACACATGGTCCGACAGCTTGGCGGAGCTCTTGCCACAACGCTCGGCCACACTGGCGGTTCTAAAAGGCAGGAGGCGGCGGTGATTCGTCGTAGGCGTCTTCGCTAACTCCTTCTGTTCCACAGAACTTCGGCCCGATCCAGCCCCTATCGGTGGATCGGAGCCTCCCGAGGCGCCCGCCGCGCGGCCGCCGAGGCGAAGATTTGCCAGCATCCGTGCAAGCGCCGAAACGAGCGGCTCGCAGAACGGCAGCATGTGCTCCCGGAACTGCACGTTATTGTGACCCGCCTCGGAGGACGCCAATTTTCCACGGACACCGAACCTCGGGCAGCCCCACCCTCGGCCCAGGACCGGTGGGTGCGCCCTCCGGGCTTCGCCGAGAGGGCGTCTGCATCGATCCCGAGCCCAAGGTGGGGCCGGCCATGGTCAGTGCTGTTGGATAGGCAGAGCCCCCCGACGCCGAGCACACGTTCCCCAGCGTGCTCACCGCGAGCTCCGCGTCGCTGCATGCAGCGAGGCCCTGGAAAATCTCTTCCAGCGCGTCGTCGACGCTGCCCTTGCCCGCGTCCATGCGCTCGGCGGCCTCCTTCGTGATCCTGTCGAAACCGGGCGGCAGTACGTTCTCCTTCGCGTCCGAGGTGGCAGCCTCAACGAGAAGCCGCAGGCTGGGCGCGGGGTTGCGGCCCGCGAACTCCGCGAGGGCCTTGGCGCTGATGGAGCGCTGTGACCACTCCAGCAGCAGTTCGAGGACCATGTGTCTCCACGGCTCGGCGGCCATCAGCGGCCACGCGTGCCTGATAGCTGGAGCGGTGAGCGCGCAGTGGTGGTCGCTGCAGCTTGCGAGCGTCTTCAGCACGGAGAGCGCCCGAGGGGCTACGACGCGCAGGAACGCGGCATTCTCCTTGTCCTCAATGGCCTCGTCTTCACTCCTGGGGTGCACGGTCTACCCCTGGGCCGCAGGCGACCCGAGGCGGAGGAGGAGGAGGAGGAGGAGGAGGAGGAGGAGGAGGAGGAAGAGGAGGGCGAGGAGGAGATGGAGGAGGAGGAGGAGGAGGAGGAGGAGGAGGAGGAGGGAGGAGGAGGAGGAGGAGGAGGGTACTGACAATACGGGCATTCCAAGGTGCCCCTCCCCGCACGGCGCCAAAGAGCTTAATCGCTATCGATAAGATCGGGTGCCTCCTTCTGAGACCTCTGGCAGGACCTCTCCCACTGCACAAGATCATCAGGCGAGGCGAAGCCATGCAACTTGGCTACTGAGACAGCCTGTAGGCCCCCTCGCACCAGACTCTCTGGAAACAGGGCCCATGTGACTGCCAGCCGACAACTGTCTCTCCACAGACTCGTTGTCAAGGCTCCCCGCAGCATCAGCAGCAGCAGCGCCCCCAACAACACCCAGCAGAGGACCTCAAACAGCTTTCATCGCGAGGGTCGGACCAAAGGCAGGGCCGACTCTGGCTTTGCCATGAGCGCGCCCTGGGAACAATACCCTCTTCAACTTAAGCCGCTGGGTCTTGAGGCCAGGATGCTTGAAACCCTTGCACTCCTCACTGAGACCTCGCGCCGAGGAGGGCGCCGAGGCCCCACAAACTCTGCAAAACAAAAGGTCCGTTAGGTCCTGGCCTTGGTCGGTGATAGAGGCCTGCACCAGCGAGTGGCCCCTGACTACCCAGGGGACGCCAGAAGCAGAGATAAAAGAATCATCTGCCTCCCCTGGTTCGGCAGACCCCGCCACAGTGGGCGGAGGAGGAAGGCGCGGAGCGGGGCGAGGAAGCTCGACCCCCACAGCCAAGGACCAATCTCCGTTCGGCGCCACACCTTCATCCACACAGGCCTGAATTAAATTATCCCCGTACGACCCTACCTAGGAGTTGGAGCATTTAGGAAAGCAACATCTACATCTACACCGACAGCTACATGTACATCTACACTTGCATCTACATCTACATGGGAGGATATGATATGCTATGATATACATTGTTATAATAGTATAGGATATGCTGCGCTATGCGTTGCTATGCTAAGCTATGCTGTGCTATGATATGTTATGGTATGATGTGGTGTGCTATGATATGCTGCGCTGTGCTATGATGAACAATGCTATGATATGATATGATGTGGCGCGGTGCGTTATGTTATACTATGATATGCTCTGCTATGATATGCTATGTTATGCTGAACTACGTTATGCTATGATATGCTACGCTATGCTTGGCTATGCGATGCTATGCTGTGCGAATGCTGCGCTGCGCTATGCTGCGCTGCGCTAAGCTAAGCTAAGCTAAGCTAAGCTAAGGTAAGCTATGCTAAGCTAAGCTAAGCGAAGCTAAGCTGGGCTAAGCTAAACTCAGTTACGTTAAGCTACGCCAAGCTCAGCTAAGCTAAGCTACGCTAAGATGAGATAAGCTAAGCTAAGAGAAGCTCAGCTAAGCTAAGCTCAGCTAAGCTAAGCCAAGCTAGGCTAGGCTTGGCAAAGCTCAGCTAAGCTAAGCTAAGATGAGCTAGGATGAAATAAGCTAAGCTAGGCTAAGCTAAGCTAAGCTAAGCTAAGCTAAGCTAAGTTTAACTTAGCTTAGCTTAGCTTAGCTTAACTAAGTTTAGCTAAGCTGGGTGAACCCAGGGGGGCGCAACTGGGGGAACCGCGGGGCGGATCCTGGGGGAACCGCCCGGGGCGTTTTCCACCGCCCGGCCCTTGAAACTAATAAAGTAAGAACCCTTCTAGGCAGAGCCTAGGTAGGGAAACAGGGGGTAAACCCGCATCCAAAACTATGTCCACAGCACCTACAAGATCCTGAGAGTCTGGCTGTTCCAGCTCTCCAAAAACTTCCTGGCATCTGCTCTGCCACTTGACAATGTCCGAGGCTATCCTTTCACACCCAGAGACAAAAGTCCAAGTGATCCTGAGGAACGCCCCAGAGGCGCGCCCCTTTCTTGGCCCACTTATCCGCGAGAGCGTTACCTTTAATCAGCAATTCCTCATGATCCGAGGTGGCAGCACCTAGGCCCCTGTGAGCCTCGACTTTGCAAGCCGCGGCCAGTCTGCCGTTGCCGCCCCACCAAATCAATCCACATGTGACGACGAGGGTCGGAGGCCGAGAGGGCAATGCTAGAATATGTGGCACAACCTACCGTGCCAGAACAATCTGCGTGGACTTGCAGCGGGTGGTCTGATGACCATTCGCTGAACTGAGAGAGCACTCGGAAACCCCAGCCCCCCACACACACACACACACACACACACACACACACACACACACACACACACACACACACACACACACACACACCGAGCCGCCCGCCCTGGAGCCGCGCGGAGCGGCACGGCGCCGTGCACGGCGCCGATCAGGTTACCAGCTGGGTCGATCTGAACAACCGACCATTCTGCACGACTGAATCCCTGAAGGTGGGAGTGGAAGGCCGAGCCGTCCACGAAGACAGCACCTGAAAATCCCCACCCAGGGAAGACACCAACAAACCGGAGCTGATCCTCCTGAGGAACCTCCTTGAAAGGGAAGCAGAGAGAGGGGGAGGGAAAGAGGCACCTGGCCATGAGCTCACCAGCTTCCTCTCCTATCTGCTATACATATTTACATACTGCGCGGCCTACAAGACATGCCGTGGGCACTCCTCACGCCTGACATGAAAACACCTGGGGCAATCATAAAAGCGGTGCCACAAGGTACCTCTCGCGCCAGTGGACGCAGGCATCAGACTGAGCCTTACCCTTGGAGTGCAACCTAGCTTGAGGCCAGTGGGATCCACCGACCAGGCTCCGAATGACAGCAGCACGGCGCTGCGACCAGCTGTCATCACAGTCCTTGTTAATGAGACGAGTGAGGGGAGGCCAATTGAGAGGGGAAAACCAGGGCGCTTGGAGTCTCTCCATCGCCGCGATGTCCGCAGCCTGTAGCGCCAAAGGCCTGACAAGATCAACGAAGACTGCAGGAGAGAAATCAACAATTTTGAACTCCCCAAATCTAGGATGCCAGAGCACGTCGGCAGCGGGCAAAGTGCAACCAACCCTAGCGAGAGACAGCACAGAGGCCTGAGACGGGTCGACCACTTGAGACCAAGGCCTCTCTTTCCCCAGTAGACAGTGCGCTTCCTGCAGGCAAGCCTGCAGCGGACCAAGCGCTCGATGGCGTCACAGACGACAACAACCCAGGGGTCTCTGGTGGCCCCTCTGGGGGTGACCCGCAACCTGAGAGAAACCGAAGTGCCTGGTGGAACACGGCACTCCCCTCTGAGAGTGGCTAGCTCGAGAGCGGCAAGCTTCGGGTCAGCTATACCCGTGACAGCCGCCACCCACACCGCCGTCGCCGTAGGGGAGCCACCCATGATCGCGCCGACGCTTGCCCCGCTTTCCTCAAGGCAAAAACTCGCAGGGATACAGAGGCAGCTCTGGCCAATCATTCGTTTTGCTCCGTGACGCTGCGGGCGGCACCACTGTTGGCATCTGTGCCAAGAACCCTTCCGATGCTGAGCCTTTGCCCAGAGCTGGGGCCCCACCCCTGGTTGAGGTCACCATCTACGTCCGTCGAGCTAGTTATATAACAAATTCTGCCCCATTGGACAACTAGCTGTCGGCGCTGCAACGCGGCCACTCGATCAGACATGGCTCGCGGGAGCTGCTCTAGCACATGTTGACGGCCTCCAATGGCCAGTAAAAGGAACTCACGAACTAAATTATGAAGCCTGACCGCTGGATATTCACGTTGGAGAGAGACAATCACAGCGTGAACCTAAAACTTGGCCAGAGCTAGCGCGCAGCTGCACCCTGCCGCGACAGTGCCATTAGCTCTGACTGCGTCTGATATGGCAGCCTTCCAGCGAGCGCGCCCGGGCAGACGATAGCCTGCGCAGGGGCATTCGAGAAGCTGCATCGGGAACCCCGCGGAGGCCTTCCCGCAGCAGGTCCTCGCGAGGCATGTGCTCGAAATATTTGCTTGAATCAAGCAGCCCACTGATGGCGGCAAAGCCTTTGAGCCTCGCAAACCTCTGTACTATGTCATGGACATGGCCTGCCCTATCGCAGGTTAGGCCAGCCCCACCCCAGAAAGCCGAATTGTTGAGCGAGGGCTCCCAGTTTCTGGCCACAGGTTGCCGAAGACGGGACCAGATGCTTCCCCGGACCGAGGCCAGGACAATCGGCCGAACTCCCGCGGCAGGGCCAGGCTTGCCCGGGGGAAAAAAAAACAAGGGGTTCCAGAGCTCCAAATATTCTGGACCCTGCTCCCAGCCCATTAAGACATCCCGGATAACTTGCTTGCAACGATCGGGAAGCCACAACACCTGGCGCGGATGCAAGTGGTCCCATCCTAGCCCGCACGAGCCAGAGAAAGACGCCAAGACTTCATTGAGCTGCGCGATGGTGACCCTCAGAAGCGGCGCCCAGGGACCCAGCCCACCAGGAACCAAAAGGCCCCGAGACGGAACCGAGGCCGCAGAAGGCCTGGAGGGGACCACCCAGGACCCCAGCCCCTAGGGAGAATTTCACCAGCACGCTTGGGAGCATTCCACGGCGGCCCCCACTGTTCGAGCAGCCGACCGACTGCTTGCTGAACAGGGAGCGACGGCAAGACGTCCGTGCCTTCTGCGTAGATCTGAGTCTCTGGCAGAAGCCCTCGAACAAAACAGGAAGTAGCCCTCCCCCCTTGATCTTTGGCTGCAGCCTTAGCCCGCGCCTTCCAGGCCGATGCGCTTGCAGCTCTTTCCCCGCCCTGGAGGCGAGAGAGGAAACCCCCCAAACCCCAGAGGAACCCCAGAGCCCCGCCCCCACCATCAACTAAGAGCTGTGCTAAATCCTTCCTGGGATAGCTGCACCACTGCACTGGTTTGGAGCCCTGAGGCCAGGCTGGTAAAGCAACGCGCATCACTGTGGGGGGCCTGTCTACGCTGGGCAGCCAGCACCTTGAAACCGTTCACGCGGGACTCCGAGCTGCTGGCATGCAAGCGCATGCAGGCCGAGAAGAAAGAAGCCAACCTCCTTCCTTCGACCGAGGAGACCTGCCTGAGATCACCCTGACAGGCGCAGCCCACTGCAACATGCTGCACTCGAAGACCGTCAGCTCGTCCTGCGTAGGCTGCGGAGCACCGAGTGGATATGTCATGAAAGTCCAGGAGGTACTCCTCAGCATGGCGAAACCAGAGTTGACAGGCCGCGTGGAGATCAGAAGGCAGTTCAACTCCGAGTCTCCATGCCCAGCTGCTGAGCGACCGTTCCGCTGAAGTTGGCCGAACAGGAACTGGTTGATCAATCGGGAACTTCATGGGCAGGAGGGCTTTGGGCACCTTGGCCTCCACTCAGAGACCTTCGAGTAGCAGACCGACAGGGACGCGCGAGCGCGCTGGCGCTCCAGAGATGCCCTTGAGGATGGAAACGAACGGCGCGAGGACCATGCTGCACACAAAGAACTCTTATTCACGAGCTCCAAAGGTAGGTTCCCCTGAATAGACCACATCTGCCTTGGCCTTGGCAGCCCACTTCTGCATGTCCTCTGGGACTAGATTCCAATCTGCTCCAACGACCCACGGGAACGGCAGCGAGCCCACGGCCTGGAAGAGAATGCCAAGTAGATCAATGCTGGCCCCCGCGAGCCCTATGCTGATATGCAGGTACACTGAGAGCACAACAACAGGACTGGATAGGCCAATGTTGACTGTCATGGCCGCAACTCTAGAATCCGGAAGGGCTCCTTGACCCATATCCAAAGGATCCGCTGGACATTTGCTGAGAACTGCACAACCTGCACTCAACTCCGTGGGCTCCGCGCCTGTGCTATCCGCCAGCGGCATGGAAACCTTGAAGCCTCTCTGGGTGCACCACTTGCGGGCACTTGCCCGCCGAAAAGCATCCTTGAGACGATGCTCTTGAAGGAACACAATGTCGGGAAGACGGTGTTGTTCCTCACCTTGAAAATCATGTTTGGCCCACTCCAGCATGACCGGGGCGGAAGTCCAGGCCCCTGGGTTGAGCGTCCATATGAGCAGGTCTAACGACAACTTGCTACCCCAACTTCTGTCTCATGCCGTGGGCAGCAATGTCGGCCAGGAAGCGCTTGAGCTGTTCAGAGTCACCCGCTGCAGCCACTCCTGCGGCTTTGAGCTTGTCTCGAAGATCGTTGTCCTCATGGTCGAAGCCCATGGGCCCCGCACTGGCTGGATCCCCGATGAGAGGAGCTGCAGACTGAGAAGCCCCAGGACCATCAGGCGGGGAAGCAGCGTCTGCGGCGGGCAGTTTCGGCAGCTGCGCCTTGAGATCCTCCTTCTTGACGGTGGCCGCCTGGAGCAGCCCTACGGCATCCAGCCCGAATCGCCCTGCGTTATTCCGCACCGCTTTGTCCAGGACCTCGAGCATCGCAAGCTCCTGAGCAGGATTGACTTCTTCTGGTCCAGATGGTGGCTCTGGGAGCACCGGCTTGGACTGAGCTTCCTTAATGTAGAACTCGATTTGGCCAAGGGTGTCCTAGTGGGCCTTGTACTGCGCGAGCTCCGTCTCGTAGAGCCGCAGCGCCTCCTGCAGCGCCTCCTTGGCCTCCTTGATCGTCTCCTCGGATTTCTCAATATGCTTCTTCCTGTGAGTGCGCCTCTGGAGAAGATCCTGCAAGCTCTTGACGCTGAGGTTGGCTGGCGCAGGCGCCTCATCCTGTTCTTTGAACATGTCCTGCAGCTGTGACTCCAGTTCAGAGCCTTCCTTGAGACCTTTTTCCTTGAGCAACTTGACAAGATCTTCATTGGACAAGGCTGCCGCGGCAGCTGCCTTGCCCACTTTGCCTGCGCTGCCACCTTTTTCCCCCATCTTGGACGAGCCGCGGAGGTCCACTGAGCCAGCGTTTGGGGGTGGGCGACGCTTTGGCATTATGCTTGACACGAAGCTGGTTGAGAACATGCTGCTGCGCCTTCGCGCCACAATCCCGACAGGTCGACCTGAAGGAAAAGTTGTCGAACGCGCAGCTCGTGTTGCGGCAACGCCACGTGATTCGGCCTTGGGCTGCCTGCCACGGAGGCCCGTTGCCACCTCGATTCATGAAAACACTGGGATGGCTCGGTCCAGCTGGCGCCACTTCCAAGTGCGCTGGACCAAAGGTTCGCAAATCTGCTCGAAACCTGGAAATGGCTAGGAGGAGGAGGAGGAGGGGAGAGGGAGGAGGAGGAGGAGGAGGAGCCTAAGCCCTTCGGAGAAGCCCTCCATCCTGGGGGCCTTGCCACCGTGGCTCTTCCTCCACAGCACCGAGCACCTCTCGGCGTCCTTGAGCACCGCGTCCAGGCTTGAGGGCTCCTCGACCTCCTCGATGCCGAACTCGATCTTCCGGCTTCCCTCCCACCTGGCCGACTCGAGAAGCCCCGAGCACACAAAAAAGATTGCATCCCTCGGAGGCCGAACTCTACTGCAGATTTCGTAATAAAAGGGAGGGGGTCTGGACCCTCCAAGACAAGCCATTTCAGACCTCCCCCGTGGGAGAACCCTCCAAAACATCGTCCCCAGACCCCCCCCAGGCCCTCCAAGACAGCCTGGAAGAGACCCCCCCCCCCCCCGAAATGAGACCCCCCTCCCTTTATTACGAAATCTGGAGTACACCCCCCCTGCCCTCCACCGAGCTCCCGCCCGCGGAGACGCACTCGCTCTGCTTCCGCCGCCCTCCTGCTGGCCCTCCGCCGAGGAAGAGGGGGCCACTTCTCCCGACCCATGGCAGGCGAGAGGCCCCTTTGAAGAGCGCGCCGCCTGTTCTCGACCACCGCGCTTCCGCCGCCCCGCTTGCAGAAGCGCACCCGCTCCGAGTGCTCGCCCCTCAGCCTGTCCAGCAGCCTCGCAAACTCCTTCTTGCTCATGCCAGCGAGCAGCGACTTGCCAGGGGCGACGGCGTCCCCCTCATCCGCCTCGCTCCCGAGGGAGAATACACACATCGCTTCCATCTCACATGCGGGGCGCCGATGATCCAGACATCCGACGCCTCCACAGAATCTCGGCGCGACTGGCTCGTCGCGGTTTTTCGGCCTCGAAAGGCCAGTTAAGGGCTTCGGGACCGTTAAAATCTAGCCAGGACGAAGAACGGGCCCTGGAACAGCGGCCGTGAGATCCAGAGACCTACGCATCGAAAAAACCAAAGGGCTGGATGTCTGGGGACCTCCCAGAATCACTCTCGCGCTCGGCCCACGGCCCCAGCACAGCACCCCGTACCCCCGCCCCTGGGCGATCGTGCGTGCAGGCGTCGCAGGGGGGACAGGACCCGTGCCCGAACTGTGTTGTCAGAAGCCTCCAAGAGGGGGTCCGAGCAGATGGGGTCGGAGAATCGCGCCGCATCCCCGATGCATCGGCAATTCACCCGCGAAGCATCGGCGGCACTGGCGATGCAGCGGCGACGTCGTTGTGGATACGACCGAACTCCACATCAAGCCGCATCGCCGATGCATCAGCGCTATCGAGCGATCCCCCGACACCATCTACTCTGATAGGTGGCGGCATCCGAACCCCACCCTCGCCAACTATCGATTCCCCTGAACCGATGGGAGGCAGAGGTAGTATTCGGATCTCGGCACGTGTTCGACGAATTACCTACCCTGCCCCCGCCGCCCATCGGGTTGCCCGAATCGCTGATCGGCGAGGGTAGAGTTTGGATTTCGCCTCCGATCCGACCCCATCTGGGAAGCCTATCTCTGTGGGGGGCTCGTCCCCATCAGCATGGGGGAAACGGGTCCTGAGGGAAACGGGTCCTGGACCCCGAGGGCCTTCCCCCATGACGAGCTCTTCGTCCTGAGCCGTCATTCTGACAGCCCTGGGGCCCGTAGAGGGACCCCAGAGCCCGAAGACGGCGAGAAACCTCAGGACCTGCTTTTAGGGAGACGAGCATTGACATAAGCATGAAACCTCGGAGGTCCGCGCGCAGTTCTCGGATCGGCGCTGGACTCCCCTCCCTGGCGCGCGGAGCGCGCTAGGGGCGGCACCAGAAGCGCCGCCAAGGGGTTCGAGCGCGGATCCGAGAGATCCGCGCGTACCTCCGAGATGTTATGTTCATGTCATTATTCGTTCCCACAGTTTCCATCACGGCGATCCCCTTCTCCTCCTCCTCCTCCTCCTCCTCCTCCTCCTCCTCCTCCTCCTCCTTCTCCTCCTACTCCTCCGCCGCCTCCGACTCCTCCTCCTCCTCCTCCTCCTCCTCCTCCTC
>CAUYUJ010014586.1:210000-220929 GCA_963575745.1 Prorocentrum cordatum | reverse complement strand
CCGCCGCGTTCGGGCCTGCGCCGTTCGCGGCAAGAGCCTCGCAAGGAGCTCCGCAGTGAGATCACTGTGGCGTATGCCGACGCCGCCACGGACGCAGGGTGCTCAGGCAGTCATCGGCTGCAGGTGGCTTCGCGCAGCATGGCCAAGCGATGCAAGGCCTGTGGGTGCCGCACCTTCGGGGCGCACGTCGTGAGCGAGGGCGGCACATTTGCTGCATGCCGTCTGTGTACTCTCGCCGCTGCTGCCCCAGCGAGCGCGGGCCACTCGTGGGCCCGCCTCGCCCTCGGCACCTGGTTCGGGGGCGCGAGTGCGGAAGGCCCGTCGGCGACTTGGCCACGAGCACGGGCTAGCCCCCCGTTGGCTGGCGACCTGTTCGACCTGGAAGAAGGCGGGCTTGGTCAGCAGGACGGAAAGCAGGAAGGCGGAAGGATTATATTAGGCAGTGCGCTGCGGGCTGCTCCACAGTGACTTGAGCAGGCGAATTTCTCTGGCCAGTTTCGTATGGCCAGGAGCTCGACCCTTCTCGAGGGCTCGCAAATACCGCAGCACTGTCCGAGTTTGGGCTACGCATTCCTGCACAAATGTCCCGCTCTTCCTGACGTAGTCCGTGCCCAAGCCACCAAATCGAGGAAGGCGGAAGGAGGAAGGACGGGGTGAGGGCAGGAGCAGGCAGCGGGCAGGAGGGAGGAGGGACTAGGGGCAACGGGCGAGAGGCGAGGGAGGAAAAGAGGGGGGAGGAGAGAGTACCGTGAGGGAGGGAGACGGGAGGAGTGAGGAGTGAGAAGGGAGTAAGGGAGACGGGGGAGGAGGGAAGACGGGAAGAGAGGGAGGGAGGGAGGAAGGAATGAATGAGGAAGGATGGAAAATGAGGAAGAAAGAAGAAGGCAAGCAGGAAGGAGGAAGACGGGGGGAGATAAGCAGGAAGGAGGAAGGGGGCGAAGAGGAAGGAGGAAGGAGGAAGGAGGGGTACGGCGGAAGAGGGAAGGAGGAGAAATGAAAAAACGGGGAATGCGGACGAGAAGGGGCGAGGAGTCGGAATGACAGGAGTGCGAGAACGAGGACGAGGGGGAGGACTGCACTGATTACCCTGCAAAAACTGCCCCTGCCGGCACACTCCGCAAAAAGGCTCCACCTGAGCGGTATGGTAAAGCCGTTGAGGAGGAGCAGGAGGAGAAGGGAGAGGGCAAGACGAATGGATGACATCGAATGCGTAACTCGAAATGTGTTTTTTTTCAGGGCGACGCAGTCTGAATCAGCAGGGCATCCTGAAGACGAGCTCAGTAACGTTTAGGGGTGGGCAGTGGCTTGCATTCGTGTCTCGATCACCCCTATCAGGCGCCTCACTGGCGCCTTCTGTTCATTCCTGTTCTACAACCCGATCCAGCACCTGCTCCACGTCTGTGCCCAATCGTCCTTCTCCTGCGTGGCCGTTGATGGTGGTTCGGGGACTGCCTATTGTTTCAACATCTCATCCGCCCCGCCCAAGCAGTGCGCGTGTCAATACGTACGACCTGTGTTATGCTGGACGTGGACCTAGATCAGTGTTTAGGGAACGGCTGCACCAGAAACAACGGCGACGCGGCAAAATTATCCTGGCGAAGGTCCCAACCATATGCAGCTGTGGGTACCGTAATTGTGAATAGCTGCTTCGGTGAAGCTCCCTATGGGGCCACGAAGCGCTGCACTGGGCGGGGGGGAACGCTGTACTGTATGGGTGGTGTGCCGAATTGGGTTTCCGGGACGCATCCGGACGGTCCCATTGAGGGCTTCGGTGGAGCTCCCTATGTGGCCACGAAGCGCTCTACTGAGTGAAAATGCCAAATTGTGTTTCCGGGACGCATGCAGACGGTCCCACTGGGGGCTTCGGTGGAGCCCCCTATGCTGCGCGGGTGAAAATGCCAAATTACATTTCCCGGACGCATACGGACGGTGGCACTGGGGCCTTGGGTGGAGCCCCCCATGGGGCCACGAAACGCTGCACTGGGTGGGTGAAAATGCCACATTGGGCTTCCGGGCCGCATGCGGACGGAGGCACTGGGGCCTTCGGTGGAGCTCCCTATGGGGCCACGAAACTCTGTACTGAGTGTGCGGGACGCATGCGGACGGTAGCACTAGGACCTTCGGTGGGGCTCCCTATGGGGCCACGAAGCGCTGTACTGGGCGTGCGGGACGCATGCGGACGGTAGCACTGGGACCTTCCGTGGGCTCCCTATGGGGCCACGAAACGCTGTACTGGGTGGGTGAAACGCAGGGAGGAGGGGGAGGAGGGCCACGAAACGCTGTACTGGGTGTGCGGGACGCATGCGGACGGTAGCACTGGGACCTTCGGTGGAGCACCCTATGGGGCCACGAAACGCTGTACTGGGTGTGCGGGACGCATGCGGACGGTAGCACTGGACTTCGGTGGGCTGCCTATGGGGCCACGAAACGCTGTACTGGGTGTGCGGACGCATGCGGACGGTAGCACTGGGACCTTCCGTGGGGCTCCCTATGGGGCCACGAAACGCTGTACTGGGTGGGTGAAACGCAGGGAGGAGGGGGAGGAGGGCCACGAAACGCTGTACTGGGTGTGCGGGACGCATGCGGACGGTAGCACTGGGACCTTCGGTGGAGCCCCCTATGGGGCTATGGGTGTGCGGGACGCATGCGGACGGTAGCACTGGGACCTTCGGTGGGGCTCCCTATGGGGCCACGAAACGCCGTACTGGGTGTGCGGGACGCATGCGGACGGTCGCACTGGGACCTTCCGTGGGGCTCCCTATGGGGCCACGAAACGCTGTACTGGGTGGGTGAAACGCAGGGAGGAGGGGGAGGAGGGCCACGAAACGCTGTACTGGGTGTGCGGGACACATGCGGACGGTAGGATAGGAGGGGGAGGAGGAGGAGAGGAGGAGAACGCGGGGACCGTTTTCCCAAATCGAGGACCCAACACCACAGGATGGTTGGGAAAAACACACATGACAAAGGAGGGCGCCCAAGAGAAGGCAGAGCGGAGGGCGGCGACGGCGGCGCGAGCCTGCAGTGGCAGATCTCCAGGCAAGGAGCCCGAAGCTACAAGGGCCCGCACAGCTCCATCGTCCTCCTCCCCTTCCCCCGCACGCGAGGCCTTCTTGTCGCGCCCAGGAACTCCCTCGTCGACTCCCCTTTTGCCCTTTCCGCCAGCCTCGGGGCGAACAGGCAAGGCGGGAACGGAAGGGACGAGGGGAGGAGAACGCGGCAGACGTGGAGGAGGAGGCGGAGGAGGCGGAGGAGGAGGACTCCGCCGCAGCGCCAACACGGTGCGAACCTGCCGTGGAAAGGGAAGAGGGGAGGGAGAGCAAAACAAAGAGAAAGGAAGAGAGAGGAAGAGAGGGCGAGCGAGTGGTAGACAGGAGGGAGCAAGGGCAGCAAGGGTGAGACCTTGCCATAGAGAGAGAAGGGGGGAAAATGAAGAGAGAGAGAGAGAGAGAGTGTGAACTGACATCCGTGTCTAAGAATACAAGTCCCTCACACGCTCGTGTTGCTCTGTGCCGGCTTTGATGCAAGCGTGCCGCTGCGGTTTCTGGCACTCCGTATGCCTGCAGGGGGGCCCCTTTGAGCACTGCTACTGTGCGACCACCTCGCCTGATCGACCAAAGATCGCGGGGCATCCATCTCATCCGTCGGTGGCGCTGTGTGGCGGGTACGCTTGTCACGACGGCGCGGTTGCAGAAGAATGTATTTCCCATTGGTGTGTGCGGAGCGGCGGTCCACGGCACCGCTATCAGCGCGTTGCTCCCGACAACGCTGGCGATCGCCTCCCTCGCTTTCGCCGCCCTCATCATGCCGCCGACGCTGTCCTTCGAGCAGGGAATCCCAATGTACGACGGCACGCGGGAGTTGTTGGAAGAGCACCTGGACAGAATCGACACCTTTAGTGTCGGTACAACGGAGGACGTAGTCAAGAAGACAGGGCCGCTAGGCCCGAGGCTCTACAATGCTCTGAGAGGCGAAGCCTACACTGCGGTCAAGGCCGCCAACATGGAAAAGCTGGACCTGGTCACGGACTCAGCGATAGAAGCAATCGTGATGGCGCTGCAGGCTGCCATCGACTGGCGAGTTGTTCGACTGATATTTCGACAGTTCTAGCCGACGCAGCGCTGAAGCAGTGGGTTCGTGGCTGACGAAAAGAAGCGAGATCCGACAGCAGCTGCTGGGAGCGGACAGGAAGACACAGGTGAGCGATAATATCGAGGCCTACTTCCTGTTGAAGCTGAGCGGCTTGACCAAGGCTCAGCGATCCCAGTTGCTCGCGAGTTGCGGCAACGTCTACGACCCGAAGAAGCTGACGGAGGCCATCAGCGTGCAATTCGCTGATCTACACAAGGCTGAAGGACGTCCGCGACACGGACACGATCGCCGAGAAGGTAAGCACGAAGGAGGTACGCCTACCTCGCGGGGAGACATAGTTATCGAAGACGAAGCAGAGCCAGAGCCAGACGACGAACATGAAGAAGACGGCGACTGCGGTGAAGGTATGACGGACATTGCGGACGAGCTGAATGAGCTACAATAGGGAGTCGAGGCTGGCGATGAGGACGCAGAAGAGCAGCTGGCGGCGCTCAGCGGGTGCGAAGGTCCAGTCGTCCTGGGAAGCTGATGAACAATAAGCAGGAGACGGCGGAAGATAGGAAGAAGCGAATCGAGGAGTCCAAGAAGAAGACCCGATGCAGGGTGTGTGGAGCGCTCGACCACTGGGCAGGAGATCCTGGCTGTGCTGAGTCGGATCGACCACTCCCGCCGCGAGGAGATCGAGGCCGATTCCAGCCACGTGGTGGCGGAGGCGGTGGCGGAAAGAACAAAAGACGAGGCGGAGGAAGAACCCAGAAGAGCTCCTTCGTCGCCGTCAGGGACGTCACGGACGACGCCGCCGAGGAAGCGTGTCTTGTGGCCAGCGTGGAGCAGGACAAGTCGGCGGTGGACAAACCTCCCTTTAGTAGACCTCCCCTTAGTGAAAACGGCCGGGGACCGAAACCGACGGGCCTGGACCCGCAAAAATAACGGCCGCGACGCCCTCTCGCGAACCGAAAACGGCCAATTCCTTAATCGACGTGTCAGGGTAGGAGGTCTGCCCACCCCCGAACAAGGACAAAGACAAGGACAGGAAGCGCTCCGTGTCGCCGGAGCACCACTGGACGGTGGACGAACCGCCCGGGCAGCCCGTACCTGGTCCGCGACCGTCGTCCTCGGCGGCTGCGGCGGCGGTGCAGGTGTCTCCGACGCAGAGCCCGACGAAGAGCTACACGGATGGCAAGGGCATGGTCAACGTCGAGGCACCGTGGGAGAGCTTTTTCTATGGGTGACCATCTCGGATTCACAACATGAGCTGCGGGTCCCATAGGATGGGGGCTCCCGCCTGCGACTTCCTTGCGATTCGCTCACTGAAGAAACTCCCGCTGGGAGAGCAGCGGGCGCCAGTCCGGCACGGAGGTGCTGAAGAGATGCGGCAAGCCCTGTGGTGTGGCGGATTGCGCGTGTGAAGGTTTCAGCGCATGTGCTGGCCGAGAGGGCCACACCAGGAGCTGTCGGTGCTGTCCCGATGCGGCAGCCGCGGCGACGTCCAGTGGAGCGAGCGGCAGTGTGTCGCAGGCAAGCAGGGCGTGGATTGCAAGTGAAGGCGGAACGACTACCCACATACGAGCTGGAGGAGTGTGCATTTCGGTCCAAGATGACCGCCAAGCGCCAGTGACTCCAGAGGTAAGTGCACCAGAGATGCCGAAGACGGGTGGTAAGTGTCACGTGCCAGAAGATGAGATCAGGCTCTGGCTCATCAAGCAGAAGTGGCCACCTGACGACCCCAGACAATGCAGGAGATGCCCCGATGGCGGAACGGTGCAAGGTTACAGGAACCAGTACGCCATCGTCTGGAAGTGTGACTGCGGTGCGCGAACGGCAGAGAGGTACTTTCCGACGAGCAAGAAGTACCATCACGGACAGATCGAGAGGTGTTTCAGTTACATGTCGATCGAGGAGTCCGACGATCGCGACCTCGAGGAGTTCGCGGCCGTGGCTGACGTCACCAACGACAAGAGTGAGTGCGACGATGACGAGATCGCTCGTTTAGATACGATGTGTACGAGTACCATGCACGGCGACGAGTGGCTGGAGCAGTACTCGGCGAAGCTGAACGAGAAATACGGCTTGTGTGTGGAGTCCCACCCGTGAAATGTGAAGTACCGGTTTGGCGGCGGAGAACGTAAGGAGGCGAAGTTCAGGGATGTACTGCCGATCGGTATCGGTGGAAAGAATGGGGAGATCAGCTCCAATCGGATCCCAGGGTCACCCACGAAGATGCTGCTGTCGCTCAAGACGCAGAAGGCGCTGGGCATGGTCATCGACCTAGTCGAGGGGACGGCGGACTTCAGGAAGCTCGGCCTCAATGGAGTGAAGCTGCGGAAGACGAGTGAGGGGTGCTGGTGTGTGAAGATCACTGACTTTGCCAACGTGGGTTTTGACCAGCCGGAGCGGCTGGGGAAGGAGACCGTCACGGTACTGAGCCCGGACGTTGTGGTGTATGAGGCCGTGGAGGACGTCGACAAGAAAGCATCGGTGGACAGCTTGCCCATCCACGAGGTGAGTCGTCGGACCACGACGGCAGGCAAGGGCAAGAGCATCCGACAGGAACAAGCGGAGATGTTCAGTGACGAGGAGTGCGCTTGGGCCGCGGTACGCGGCGATCGGCGAGGACGGTGGCCCAAGTAGCGCGTCATCAGGGAGGCACGGAGTTGTCTTAGGCCTGGCCAGACCCTCGTTAAGGACCTGTTCTGTGGGATGCTGGGAACCACGTGGTACGCAGCCACGGTCATGGACATGCCCGTGTCCCAGCCGGGCGACATGCTGGACGGTTTCGACTACTTCGACCCGTCCAACCAGGAGGGAGCGGGCGTTCGAACAGTTGGACCGTGACTACCCGTGGTTGACGATCGTCCCGTGGCCATGTGGACCGTAGGGCGGCTGGTCCCGCTTCCAGATCACGCGTGGAAGTTCACTCGCGGCACGTGTGGAGGAGAAGTGGGAGAAGGCGCGGCCGTTGTTGGAGTTCAGTGCGAGGGTCGCCAAGCACCGCTTGGAGCGTGGGAGGCTTGTTTTGATGGAGAATCCGTGGGCGAGCGACGCATGGGAGGACCCCGCGCTGGAGGAAGTGCTGATGAACCCGGAGATGGACTTCGTCCGCGGAGACATGTTCCAGTGGAACCTCAGGGACACCGGGAGCGGTCGGCCCAACCTGAAGCCCAGTGGGTTCGCGGTGAACAAGGGCGCGCTCGCGGAGAGGCTCATGCGGAGATGTGATTAACGACATCGGCGTGAAATGATCGAGGGACACAATGCAAACGGAGCCCGGAGTGAACAAGCGGGACGGTACCCGCTGGAGCTGGTTCAGGACATCTTGCTGGGCACGTGCGAGGAGCTGCTCGAGAGGCACTACGAGCAGCTCGCGTTCCCCGCAGAGGTCCAGGAGCTCAGCGACGAGACGAGTCTGGGAGCTGTGGACGGACACCAAGTTTGACCCGAGGAGTCTCTCCCACCCACGAGACACAGGAACGACTGACAGGAGATCGCGAGACTGTGGGCGTCGACGACAACGGAGAGAGTATCCATGAACAGGACGACTGGAAGACCAACCCTGCTCCGCCCATGTCGCGCTGGCACGGCAAAACCAGCTTGCGCTGCGCGCCGAACGAGTCTGTCGAGGGCGAGCGGCCAACAGCAACCCTTCCAGGGGGGTCTACCTCTCGAGACGTCGGCGCGGTGCCAGCGCCGCCACCACCTCCCCCACACGACGAACCACGACGACCCAAAGACGAAGAATCACGCAAGGCCTGGAAGGCAGTGGATACAGGCCTACGCCGAGCACTACTACACATACAAGCACTACTGCACATACACACGACAGCAGGGCACCCGTCGAACGAGGCGCTCCAGAGGCTCCAACGGCACGGACGTGCCACATCCAAGGCTATCCAGGCCGCAGGGCATTTATGGTCCAGCGTGTGCGCCAGTCTGGTAAGACCAACTACGTCGAGACCTACCAAGCTGCCGGTGACGCCGTACCAGTTCAACTACCTCATCGAGATTGACGTCCTCGAGGAGCACACGGCCAACGGTACTAGAGTCTCGTTCTTCAACATGGTGTGCGACGGGACAGGGTACCAGCAGGTAACACCGTTACGCTAGGGTGGAGGGAACCCAAGAGGCAAGGAGATATTCGAGGCGCTCATGTCCAGGTGGGTGTCGTGGGCAGGCACGCCCTAACGAGTGTTCATGGATCCGGCCCGCAACAACATGGCCTATGTCAGGGAGCACCTGATCGCGCGCGGAGTGCACTGTGAGTTCACCAGCGTGGAGCAGCATCACCACCTCAGGCGATGTGAGCGAGCTGGCGGTGTCTGGAAGGAGCTCTGGAGACGCGTTTGCTACGACCAGCAGCTCAACACCGAGGGCGACTTGGAGATCGGCGCGGCCGAGACGAACAAGGCGAAGAACTCCATGATGCGGAGAGGCGGTTTCGCCAGTGCAGTGGGTACTCGGACGAGACGTCTGGACTCTGGGCAGCCTGGTTGATCCCGTGGAAGCGAGCCGCTTGGAGACGCACGAGGCCATCTTGACACCCAGGAGCGTGATGGCCAAACAGGTGGTACTGAGAGATGCTGCGCGCAAGGCGTACATCTAAGTGGACAGCGACGACCGCATGAGACGAGCGATGTTGGCCCGCAGTCGGCCGATGAGGGGACCGTGGCCACCGGGAAGTCTCGTGCACTTCTACCGCAAGCAACGTCCAGCCAAGAATCAGCACCCAGCCGTTGGCCGCTGGCACGGCACATGCAGGGTGATTGGCCACGACGCTCCGAGCGGCGACGCTGGGCGGCCTCAGGGCCACAGCATCTGGTTGAGCTACCAGGGACAGCAAATCCTCGCGGCGCCGGAGCAGCTTCGCTGGGCTACGCCGGAAGAGATCCTCGCCTTGAATATCCCAGGGGACGTGGCGAATAAGGTCGGCGCCGAGCATCGGACGAGGGTCACCTACGCGGACGTGCGTTGGAGGCCGACTTTCCCCGAGGAGACCAAGGAGAGCGAGGAACAGGCGGACGCCGAGGGTAAGCAGTCGGAGAAGTCGGATACGCCGATCGTGGTGGTACCAGTGCCCGAGCCGGAGCCGACGACCATGAGCACGCATATTGCAGATTTGCGAAAAGGGACAGGATGGGAGAGGGGGGAGGGGCAACGGGAAAACCATTAGAGATGTGGGCGGAAGGAAAAGAATCCAAGTTCGCCTCGGCATTGATGCTGAGTTTGTTTATCGGGACATGTGGAACTAGTGTCCGCTCAGCTCTCGAAGATCTTGCAACGTACTAAGTATCGGACGTCTTCTTGTGCTCGCCAGACACCAGGCATTCGGAACAGATCCAATGTCGATATTCGCAGGCTTGACATCAACTGAAGGCCCCATGTATGTTTTGGCGTCGTTCTACCCACCGCCCAGCGGATTGCACTTTTGACCGATCGGCTCACGTTGCGCTCATAAGCCTCGGAAGTGCGATTACCCGATCCGCGGGCATCTCGCGGGCATCTCGCGTTCTCGGCCTCGGCATTTGAGTTTCGATTAATTAGGTTGGGCGTCAGTCATTTGCCTATCACAGTTTTGAACTCGAATTGCCCTGCGCTCGGAACTCTGCTGGGCATTGGCCCCCAGATCAAATTCGGACCTCCACGTGTCGCTTCCCACGCGTACTTGCCTAATTGAACCTGCTTCTGGGAGGCTCCACGGGTCCGCTAGATGGACCCAGAAGGGGCCCAAGAAGCGTCGATGACGGCCCTAGGCAGCCCCAAAAGGGCCTAAAGACGGCCCGATGGTTGTCGATGGCGGTCCATGCCTATGCTGAGACTCGACTGCTCCTTCTGTGGCGGGAAGGCGGATGGGAGTGAGCCGTCCCTCGGGGGGGGGGGCTTGTCCCTCCCCGTACCCGCTCCCCGTGGGTCTGGAGGGGGGGGGCGTCAGAGCGTCCAAGGTGGCCAAATACGAACATGAGATGGCCCCCGGTATCCTCGAACGGCCTCAGCCGATCAAGATAGCCCAAAAATGGTTCGTCATAGCTTCCCACATGCGTCCAAGAGGACCCAAGACCGTCATAAGACAGTTCGAGGTGGCCACGGAGCCTTCCAAGGACCCCCCCCGAGAGGCCAAAAGTACTCCAACACATAAGGAAAATCTGTGAGTCCTGCATTCTCGCCTTCTCGCTGTCGTGAAGCATTGTAGGCATCAGCGTGGCTCCAAGATCACCCACGAAAGCCCCAGGAGGGGCGCAGGAGGGCGACAAGACGGCCCCAAAAGCGCCTAAGAGCGCACCAGAGGCGCCCCAAGAGGGCCCCAAGAGGGGGGTTGTCGGGGTCGCATTTTCTTATCGACAGCACCAACTATTGCCCCAAGAAAATCGGACGGCTCTCAAGATTGCTCCAAGAGGGGCCCAACCAGGGCCCGAAAGAGCCCAAAGTGCATCCGAAATGGTTCCAGGATGGCTGTTAAAAAACTCCTCAAAGTCGAATTTCACGATTCGACTTGACGCCTGCGCTCCATTCCTGCCCCAGCCGATGCTGCTTGACTACTGACCCAGGGAACTCGCCCAGTGGCTGTTGGATGAAATGGTGGTGGGTACCTTTTCCGTCGCGGCCGCAAGCTGAAGCGCAGGCGGCGTGCGAAGCCAGCTCGGGCTACGAGCCAAACCTATTACCTAAGCTTGCGAACTAACGGCCCCCGAAAGTGCCGCTGAAGGACACCGAGGAGCGACGCTGGGGTCTGAGGCAAAGCTACAAGAGGTGCCAGGTGTGCCAGGCGGCTGAAGTGCAACCATTCCAGGGGCGAGGCCACCGGGAAGGAAAACAAATTGTGCCTGGTCGCGCCAGGCGCCAGAGGTA
>CAUYUJ010014586.1:195000-205000 GCA_963575745.1 Prorocentrum cordatum | reverse complement strand
ACGGTCCAGGAGCGCCCCGAATCGCTGAGCGATCGGTCCAAGACGCCCAAGATGGCCCTCAGTCGGCCAAAAAAGCGCCCAGGACGTCCCAAGAGGCCTCTCAGCGCCTTCCCAAGAGGGTCCCGTGAGGCCAAAATCATTGATGTTCATTGGGTTTTTCCATGTTTCGGGGGTTCTCAGAGGCCCCCAAGAGGGCCCCAAGACGGCCCAAGAGGGCCCAAGATAGCCCCAAGAGGGGCTCAAGAGGGGGAGCACGGACCTAAAATCCGAGCCTTCCGTCCCAAGAGGCACCAAGGAGACCCCAAGAGGCCCCCATACGAGGCCCCAGAAGGCCCCCAAAATGCCGCAACGAGGCCCCAAGAGGCCCCCAAGAGGTCCCCGAGAGGCCCCAAAACAGCCCCCAAAAGGCTTCATAACTACCTCCAGAAGGCCCCCGACAGGCCTCGACGAGATCCCGACGAACATCCAAGAGGCTCAGACTCACCACCCAGGCACGATGACAGGATGGGCCGAAGGCCATTAGAGATGGGCCGGCGGAATGAGCGAAGCGGTTAAATTCGGCGGGCCCCCTGCGGGCACTCGCCGTGTTAGGCGTCGAACATAAATGACGAGATGGAAGATGGTGGAGGAGAGTGGAATGGCATGCATTAGGCCCTACATTAGGCATGCTAATACTGGCTGCGCCCATTCTGCCGGCCGATGAGGTTTCGAAGATGCTTCGAAGATGCTTCGAAAATGCTTGGATGAGGCCAATGCTTATTAGTTCTCCTAGGGACACGTAAAAATATAAGTGAAACGTGCGCGCATTCCGCCGGCCGATTTCCTCAACCCTTGGGGACACGTGAAAAAAGAAGTAGAACGTGCCCCCAGCGCTAGGCCCAGGCGCGTGACTGCGCCTGGGACAAGTAAAAACACGAGTGGATTGTGCCTTCGAGGCTGCGAAAACTTCGTTCCGGCGCACCCCTCACGCATTTCCTGCTCCACACCTCACTGGAACACGCGAAAATACGAGCGATCGGCGCTTCGAAAGGCCACGAAGGGCTCAGTTCTAGATACCCCTCACGCATTTCCTGCCCCACACTCTACTGGAACACCTGAGAATACGAGTGATCTGCGCTCTCGCACTGCGTTCCCCATGGACACCCTAAAGGCCGTCCGACCCCCCACGGGACGCTAGGATGGCCCAAGAAACACTGCAACGATTGGTACCGACCCTCGTCGAGGCAGTATCCCAAATCCCCATGATTGCACAATCTGCGCGCAAGCTTCCCCCTGGAGGTCCCGCCGTGACTCCCGCTTTGCGGGCTCAATTCGGCGGGCGCCCTGCGGACCCTGGCCGTGTTAGCCGTCGAGGGTAGATAATGAAACGGAGGATGATGGATTAGGGTGAGAAGCATGCATAAGTCTGTTGATCGAAACATTGGAGAAACGAAACAGACTGCCAGCACACCTGGGGTGCGCCCGCGGGGCTTTCCCAGCTCCGTTTCGCTGCCGCAGAGGGCCAAAGAGAGCCCCGGGGCTGCCCGAGATGGCCCGGGCGTGGCCCCAGAGGCCCCAAGATCTCTTCGAGAGGCCCCAGCCCAAGAGAGGCCCCAGCCCAAGATGGCTCAGCTCGGGAAAATGCGGCAGAGGGCGCAGCCCATCCGATCATCCCAGAAAGTTCGGCAGTGGGCCACACGTGGGCCACAACCGGGGGACCAGAGCGCACACCCACACACGCTTTTTCGCGTCGACGGCTGGGCAGAGGGTGACTGCTCTGGCGGACTGGCAACAGGGAACGCGCTGTATGCAAAAAATAAAGACGCAATGCACGAAGGAGGAGGAGGAACCCCGGCGCGGCAGGGGAAGAGGAAGCCGGGCCACTCAGAGCTGCCGACTGTGGCGGGGGGAGCGCCGAGGGTGGGGACCAGCGCCGGCACTGAGCTGCACTGAGCTGCACTGAGCTGAAGCTGGGGGGAAAGCAGCATTGAGCTGCAACAGGTGATGGAGGAACACAACGTAGCGAAACCCGACCCAGTGAACCAAAGCACTGTCCAAGGATGGGCCAGTGCACCGAAACCTGCGGGCCTACGAGGCGCGTGCGGGGAGGTGGAAAGCGGGGAGGCCCGAATGGGCTGCCGGCTGCGGCGGGGGGGGAGCGCCGTAAGTGGGAACCAGCGCCGGCACTGAGCTGCACTGAGCTGAACAGTGCTGAAGCTGGAGGGGGAACAGCACTGAGCTGCAGCTGCAGATGAAAAGCACGATGTAGCAGAGCCCCAACCCAGTGAACGAAGGCACGGTCCAGGGATAAGCCGAAGCACCGACACCTGTGGGCCCGCGAGGCGCGGGCAGGGAGGGGTGGATGGCAAGCGACGACACCGCGCAGCACTGAGCGGCACAGAGCAGAAGCGGGAGCGGGCAGCCCGCGGAAGGGCGGCGATAAGGGGAGCAGGAAGAGCAAGCAGAGTCTCGACCCGTTGCCGAGGGGAGAGCACCCCGAACGTCGGCAACGGTGGGGAACGCCGAGACCAGGAGGAACAGCGGAGAATGACGACCCAGAACCGGAGCCACACCGGGGTGCGGCACGGAGCCGGGGGCGCCATGGAAGGCGGGCGGAGCAGAGGAGAGGACCACGCCAATAGGGGGAGCGACGTGGTCCAGGGAGGCCACCAGAGCGGGACGTGCGCCGAGACCACAAGGCCTACTAGGCGCAAGCCGCGATGGCCGGGCAAGGCGCCGCACAGTACACCAGTAACCAGTGGATGGATGCGGGGCCTGAAAACCAAGCAAAAAGGGGCGGACACCGAATAGGTGCAAAGACGGTCGGTCTGAGCAGCGGCATGCTATCCACATGCGTGAGACGGCGCACTGGGGTACCAATTTCCAGCCGTGGCGACGAGGGACGCTTGTGGTGCCTGGGGTGGTGCCCCTCCGTTCACACCCACACACACATACACACACTCACACACACATACACACACACAGACACGCACGCACACACTGTTTCCTTCGACGCGCATGACTGCAATCGACGGATGCAAGAACAGGCCTGCATTTCATTGGCAGTCAACAACGCCAATTCGTGGCGTTCTGTGTATATACATATAATGAATATGCATGTACGTATATAAATATATGGACACACCCACACACTACCAGGGGTGGCGCCTTTCTTCCACCGTCGGCGCCGTGCTGCATGTGCTTCAGGAACAAGGGCCGGTAAGCCGGGTCTTGCGCCTCCCCGCCGGGGACAAGGAGAAAGCCAGGGAAACGGCGGGGGGACGGAGGGTGAAGGAAGGAGGGAAAGAAAGAGTGAGGGAGACACAGGAGGAGGAGGAGGAGGAGAATAAAGGGGGAGCGATCGCACTCGTCAGTTGGAAATGTTGATCCACCTGAGGGCGAGGTTCATCCCTCCCACAATCTCCCCGAGTGACTGGACAACAATATCAATTACTCGACGCGAAGGCCCCCCATAGATGCCTCCTGCCGGCCGCCCACTGCGCGGCCTCGCCACCGCACTCCTTGTGCCCCCGCACAGGGGGCCCAAGTGGTGCCAGTTATGTCCACGGCGGCCCCCCGCCCCCTCCCCCGCGGGCGGCCAAGCCGACGAGGCTCCCACACCGGAGGCCTCCTCTACCGCTGTGCTGGGATCGCCTCGCTCGCCTTCCATTATTGACTGCACCTGTTCGGTGCCTCTCCAGGCGCCCCCTCCTACCTTGCTCCTCCGGGTAGGGAGGATGTGGCGGGCGCCCCCCCCTCTTCCACATGTACCCTCGCCCCCCCGTCCCTCATCGGGGTTGGGCGCTGGGCCCTGGCGGTTTCGGCCCAGTCGGGGCAGCTGCGCTCTCTGCACACCGCGCCCCACCCAGCTCCGAGCTATCCGTCCAAGCAGGGGGAGCCACCTCCCTACATCTTCACCGCTTGCGTCGTCCCGGTGTCCCCCGCTTGCCGGCGGGCCGCCGCGACCACCTGCACACTGGTGTCGCTACAGTCGCTGCCCTCTGCCATCCGCCCCGCCTGTCCTTTGCCCACCCTGGGCCTGGGAGCCGCACTCCCGCCAGTTTTGGCCAGGCCGAGGAGCCGCGGGCCCGCGCGCGCACCTCCTCACCCCCTGGCACCCTCGCTGCCGCACGCTCCCCGGCTGGCTGGTCCAACCCAGCGCCGGCTCTGCGCTCGCCCACCCTTCTATGGGCTGCCCCCTTCTTTCGCCGCTCTGCCCGCCGCGGCCAGTGCACGCTCAAGTTTTCCCCCTCCTCTTCTCCGTCCCAAGTCCCCGCCTGGGTGCGTGGCTGCACGTTTTCCACAGCCCCGGACGGGCCTCCAGCACGCGTGCCCGCCATTGTGGCCGTTGCCTTCCCCCGCTGCGGGCCCACCCTGTTCACCCCAGCACGGGGGGCCATCTACACCGTGACTGCACCTGTTCGGTGCCCGCCCTCGTGACCCCCTCTTGACGTGCCTTGCGGCTCCCGCAGGGTCGTCAGCGGCGCGCACGCGCTTCTTCGGCCTGCTGGCCGTACACCTCTCCGCCCCTGGCGCCTGCCCTGGATTTGCCGCCCGCGCCTTCCCTCGCCCCAGTTTGCCTTTTGCAGGGGAGCTTCACCGTCCCCACCCTTGGGGCACTGGCGCGTCATTGGCTGTGTGCGACACGCAACCTTGCCAGCTAACCCGGTCAGCATCTGCCCCCGCCGCCGCTGGCCCCCCAGCCCCGCTCATGCTGCTGGCCCTGTGGCGGTGACGGCCGCGCCACGCGCCCCTGGGAACGACCCGTTCCCCTGAGCGGCCCTGGCCCGCTTCATCCTCCTCCTCTCGGCCGTCGTTTCATTGTCTTCTCCTCCCTCTTGCATGGTGACACAATTCGTTTCACGACAGCCCCGTTTCGCTTCCTCGCCAACGCAGTGACTCTGCCTATCCGCCGACGTAAAAAGTGCGTGTGCGTGTGCGTGTGTGTGTGTGCGTGTGCGTGTGCGTGTGCGTGTGCGTGCGCGTGCGAGTGCGTGTGCGTGTGCGTGTGCGTGTGCGTGTGCGTGTGCGCACGTTCGTATGCGTGTGCGTGTGCGCGTGCATGTGCGTGTGCGTGTGCATGTGCGTGCGCATGTTCGTGTGCGTGTGCGTGTGCGTGTGCGTGTGCGTGTGCGTGTGCGTGTGCGTGTGCGTGTGCGTGTGCGTGTGCGTGCGCGCATGCGTGTGCGTGTGCGTGTGCGTGTGCGTGTGCGTGTGCGTGTGCGTGTGCGTGCGGGTGTGTGTAGGTGGGTATGTGTGTGTGTCTGTGTCTGCGTCTGTGTCTGTGTCTGTGTCTGTGTCTGCATCTGCGTCTGTGCGTGAGTGTGTTTGTGTCTGTGTCCATGTCTGCGTCTGCGCCTGCGCCTGTGTCCGTGTCTGTGTCTGCGTTGGTGTCTGTGTCCGTGTATTCGTATGTGTTTGTGTCTGTGTTTGCGTCTGTGTCCGTGTCTGCGTCTGTGTCTGTGTATGCGTCTGTGTCTGTATATGTGTCTGTGGTTGTGGCTGTGTTTGTGTCTGTGTCTGTGTCTGTGTCTTCGTCTGTGTCTGTGTCTGCGTCCGTGTCTGTGTTTGTGTCTGTCTGTGCCTTGGTGCCTTGTGTGTTTGCGTCTGTGCCTTGCGTGCGTCTGTGTCTGAATGCCCAAAAGCAGCCTCCTCCTTCGTCGTCGTCCTCCTCCTGCTCCTCCTCCTCCTCATCATCATCCCTCTCCTCCTCCTCCTCCTCCTCCTCCTCCTCCTCCTCCTCCTCCTCCTCCTCCTCCTCCTCCTCCTCCTCCTCCTCGTCCTCCTCGTCCTTCGCCTCCTCATCCTCCTCCTTCTCCTCATTCTCCTCCTCCTCCTGCAAGTGCTCACGACGCGGTCAAAACACAACAACACGGCAAGCACCCCTATGGCCCCTACACCGTCTGATCAGCAGGAGCGGCGGGGCGACAGAGTAGCTAACCTTCGTGAGCGCCCCGCGCCGCCCCAGCCCAGCTGGGCAGCTCCGGCAGCTCGCAGCTCGGCCGCCCTTGGTCGGCGCCGTCGGCGCCGAGGGCGGTGCGGACCTGGCGAACGATAGCCCTGCGCGGTAAGTTCCCAGCCCCACCGGGTGGCCAGCACGCTTGCGGCAGCCGCCGCGGCTTCCTCGCCCAGGAGGGCCGCCTCCCCGCACGCGAGCTCCCTAAAGCGCCGGGGGGCAGCGCGCCCGTGCCAGCCGCCCGATTCCAGAGCGAGGGGCAGCATGCCCCGATGGGCGCGGCCCGCCGGGTATCGCCGGTATTTGTCGGCCTCCGCCTCGGCGTTCACCGCGCCGTCCCGTCCTGCCGCGGCGGCCACAGCCCGCCCGCCCCCATTCGCGCAGTAGCGCACGGTGACGTCGAGGAACAGCCTGAGGCAGTCAGCCCGCTGAACCTCGAAGTCAAGGATGACCTCCTCTCGCTCCGCCTGCAGCGGGGCCCCGCAGGTGCCGCACGGCGCCGCTGGCCGGTCTGGTACGTGGCCGCCAGCGATGCACGTCGAGCAGCGCCAGCGCCAGCGGTCCTACGCCAGGACGCGCGGTTGGAGCTCCACCCAGAAGCCGCACTCCGCGCGGATGCGGCCCCAGGCTGCGCACCCTGGTGCTGCCCCCGCGGGCGCAGCGCCAGTCGCTGTGCGCCCGGTGGCCGAGCGGCTCGCCGCAGCGCTGCCCAGCGCGCTCCTCTGTCCGCGCGCGGCTGGAGCAGGTCGCGTCATGGGGGCCGCGTCTTGGCCGAGCAGCGTGCGTGCCGTGCTGCAGTAATCGGCGTCGTCAATCCGCTGGGCCTCCAAGCCTGGCGAGGCAAACTGCCAGGCGCCTGCGCGCGGCTCTCCGCAAGAGCGGAAGAGCGCGTTCGCCTCTGGCCCCAGGGCCCACAGCAAGGTGTCGTAATTATTATGCTCGATCCTTGCTGTGAGGGCATTCTGGGGCTGTCTCTGCGGCGTCTCAGCCAGCGTCTGCCAGGTGGGTAGTTCAGCCGGCTCTGCGCCTGGGCGAAGCGGCGGCGGCGGCAGCTGCGCGAGCCCGGTCAGCGCGGCGCAAGCGCGAGCGGGTGGCAGGGAGCAGGTCAAGGTCGGCCAGGCAGGCGAGCCCCGTGCGTTCTCTCACCCTGCTGAAGTTCTGTGCCCAGGAGCCAACCCACGCCGCCGCGCCACGCCCGCCGTTGCGCAGCGGCAGTCGGCACTGGGCCTGCTGCGGCTCTGTCAGCGGGTCCAAGCGCGTGAGCTACGCGCAGGCAGCGGGCAGGGCGTCGTCGTAAACTCTGGCGGCGGCCCCCGAGGTCGCCGGGGTACTCGTGCGGAGCAGGTGCGTCAGCTTGCTGGCCCCGGTGTGCCGGAGCAGCACCGCGGCGGTCTGCACGACCGGCAGGTGCGGCAAGGCCTCCGCGGGGAGGGCCGCCAGCTTGGCGAGCGCCCCTGTGTCTCCGCGCAGCGTTCCGCCGCGTAGTCCTCCCCACCGACGTCCACCCGGCGCGCGTCGCTCATTCGGGCAGCCCTCCAAGAGCGGCCCTCCTAGGGGACCCCCACGAAGGTGAGACCCCGCGCGCGCCATTGCTGCTCAAGCCCCGGAGGGCAGGCTGCCCTTGCGGACCAAGCCTACGTCTTCCTCGGGTTCCAGCTCAAGGCCTAGGCCGCCGAAGGCCCTGAGTGCGGCCGCCTGCACCCGGTCCGCGAACGCCGAGGAAACCAGCACGGCTACATCATCCAAGTAGGCGAAGACATGCGCGTCGTCTCGGCTGAACCCCTGCTTTTCGGCCGCCTCTCGCAAGTCGTTCTTCAAAGCGGGCATGCGCGGCCGCATGCCGCGAGCGACCAGCAGCGGCGCCAGCGGGTCTCTCTGGTCCACCCCGCCGATGAAGCGCAGGCGGTGGCAGACCCCGGCCGCGTCCCAGAAGTAATGCAAGGACTCGCGGCGGCACGAAAGGCTGGCGTAGGGCAATCCCCACAATCTGGGCGCGACCTGGCCCGTGCAAACACCCTGGCGGCCCCTAGGAGTGCTGAAGCCAGCGCATCGCTGAAGACATCCTCACACCCGCTGTGAGAGCAGACGAGTCTGGGCAACCAAACAGACAAATCGCATGAGGCATCCCCACAAGCTGGGCGCGAACGAGCCCGTTGAAACACCCTGACGGCTCCCCCATGGGGAGGCTGAAACCAGCGCCTCGCTCGAGACATCCTCACCCTCTGCTCTGAAAGCGAATGAGTCTGGGCGACCAATCCGGCAAACCGCATGAGACATCCCCACAATCTGGGCGCGAACGGGCCCGTGGACACACCCTGGCGGCCCCCCCCCCATCGAAGGTGCTGAAACCAGCGCCTCGCTCGAGGCATCCCCACGATCTGCCCCGAAAGCAAAGGAGTCTGCGCCACCAAACAGGCAAACCATGAGGTGAGTCTAAGTGTGACTGAGTCTGAGTGCGAGTGAATATGAGTTCGAGTGAATTGAATCTGAGTTAGTCTGAGTGCGAGCGAGCCTGAGTGTGAGTGAATGTGAGTGTGTGCGTGTGACTCGGAGAGCGATCGAGCCTCGGTGCGTGTAAGTCTGAGTGTGAGCCAGAGTGAATGTGAGTATGAGTCTGAGTGCTGGTGACTGTGAGCGAGGCCGAGTGTGCGTGAGTCTTTGTCTGAGTGAGTCTGTGTTTGATTGAGTGCGTGAGTGAGTCTTGATGTGAGTGAATATGTGAGAGAGTCTGGGTATGAAAAAGTCTGAGTCTGAGTGAGTCTGAGTGAGTGAGGAAGACGGAAACGACGAGCAGGAGGAGAATGGAGGAGTGAGGAGTCGGAGGCGTCTAAGCAACAACAATAACCCAATTGAAGGACATGGGGACAAAGTAGTGGATACATGGAGTGCGGTTTTGTGCGGACGGATAAGCACTTACTCGAAAAAAACATGGTTGGTCCAACATGTCGCGGCTAGCCCAAGGACCCTGTGTCGCCAAGTAGGCCAACTGACCTCCGCGCCCTGCCACCCCACCCCGGAAGGAGTGACGCCTGTCTTTGTGAAGCCCGAAAATTCTCAGCACAGCCCCCCTCCCCCCAGCTCGACTCGCCCCCGCTCCCTGGCGGCCGCGGTGGATACTTGTATAAAACGGGCACGCTGGCTTTCAGGCGGCACACGTGACCCATTCGACAAGAAGTCACTCAATCTAGCACAGCCTTGCGGCTGGGGCGGCAACATTACGTCCAAGCGTCCCTCGCAAGAGTTCCCTGGATGGCGATCCTAGGAGCTCTGAGATCCGGGTCCCCTTCAAAGCGAAGATCAAAGCTTTCTAATGCTGGCGGGCGGGCCATAGCATGATCCAGCTCAAAACAAAACTGTAGTTGGATTTGGCCCTCATGCTAGCTAAACAGGGCCCAAAAAGCAAAAAAAAAAAAAAAAAAAAAAACGACTAAATAGCCTACCAACGAACCCAGCAAGTGAGATAACTGACCCGCGACCGCTGCGTGCACTCTGAATTCCTGCATTTGTGGGAGCTCTTGCTGAAATGACGTTCATAGCTATCGTCACCGGGGAGAAAGCCCGAAAGCTTATCTGGCGCCGCCCTGAACGCGCCAGCACCGCCCAAGGATCGCTCGCGCCCGCGACTTGCCACGACGTCACCCTTGCAGCACGCACAGCACGTGCAAGTGTTACATCGGTCTTGGATTACGTGCCAAGCGTACGCCGCCACCAAAGAACAGGCGCAAAAATAGTAGTGGCGTTAAACAACCAAAAAACACAGAAGCACAACAAAATGTCAACACGTGATATAGACAGAAAGATACATATCATGATTACGATGTTCATTGCCAGCGCTTGATGACACGGGTCCGTCACGAGAACGAGATCAACGGCCAGAGGTGGAAGAGGCGGGAGGCGGGAGACGGAGGCGAGGGAGGCGAAGGAAGGAGCGCAATGGGTAACGCGCCGAATCGACCCGGGAGCGCCCCTCGGCGACTCATCTCCCCCAGCTCACCTCCCCTCACCTTCCCTCCTTCACCCGGGCTCACGCCAAGATGGATGAGGGATGCGTAGATATGGCGCGTG
>CAUYUJ010014586.1:152500-187500 GCA_963575745.1 Prorocentrum cordatum | reverse complement strand
GATATACGCACACATAAACATACACCTGAACATATACGCAGACATGCACATATATATATACATATGTATATATATATATCCATTACACATACATATACGTATGCATAACTATATATATACATATATATATATACATATATATATATATATAGCTGCATGCACGTACATATACACATCCCCAAACATATACATATATACCCAGGGATTTACATATATGTGTGTATATAGTCAGGCCCAATAACAAATACATAAACACGCGCATATACAAAAACATATGCATACATGTATACGCATGACCACATGCATGTAGATACTCATATTGCAGACATATACAGACATAGTCGACCTATGGATATATATATATATATATCTACCAGCTTCTTTTTATAATATATATATATATATATAATAAAAAAAAAAAAAAAAAAAAAAAAAAAAAAAAAAAAAAAAAAAAAAAAAAAAAAAAAAAAAAAAAAAAAAAACTGGCGAAGGGCCCAACCATACGCAATTGTGGATACAGCAGTTGTGAATACCATTTTCGCCCGCGCTCCCTATGTGGCCACGGCTTCCCGCCGGAGCCCGACATGCTCAGGGACACGTTTGTGGCCGTCTTCGCGGGCGCCGACGACCACGAGGACGGCGTCCCCCTGACCGAAGTGCAGAAGCAGGAAAGGGTTCTGAGAGCCATGAGGAAGACTGCCATTGGCGCCTTCGGTGGAGCTCCTATGGGGCCACGATCCTCATGAGGGGTGTGCCGAAATGGCCCGAGGCCGCCATGCGAACCCTGCCACTGGGGGCCTTCGGTGGAGCTCCCTATGGGGCCACGATCCTCGTGAGGGGTGTGCCGAAATGGCCCGAGGCCGCCATGCGAACCCTGCCACTGGGGCCTTCGGTGGAGCTCCCTATGGGGCCACGATCCTCGTGAGGGGTGTGCCGAAATGGCCCGGGGCCGCCATGCGAACGCTGCCACTGGGGCCTTCGGTGGAGCTCCCTTATGGGGCCACGATCCTCGTGAGGGGTGTGCCGAAATGGCCCGGGCCGCCATGCGAACCCTGCCACTGGCGCCTTCGGTGGAGCTCCCTATGGGGCCACGATCCTCGTGAGGGGTGTGCCGAAATGGCCCGGGGCCGCCATGCGAACGCTGCCACTGGGGCCTTCGGTGGAGCTCCCTATGGGGCCACGATCCTCGTGAGGGGTATGGGGCGGGGCCGCGGACTGGGGCCTTCGGTGGAGTGGGGCCACGATCCTCGTGAGGGGTGCGCCAAATGGGGCGGGGCCGCCATGCGAACGCTGCCACTGGGGCCTTCGGTGGAGCTCCCTATGGGGCCACGATCCTCGTGAGGGGTGCGCCAAAATGGGGCGGGGCCGCCATGCGAACGCTGCCACTGGGGCCTTCGGTGGAGCTCCCTATGGGGCCACGATCCTCGTGAGGGGTGCGCCAAAATGGGGCGGGGCCCCATGCGAACGCTGCCACTGGGGCCTTCGGTGGAGCTCCCTATGGGGCCACGATCCTCGTGAGGGGTGTGCCGAAATGGGGCGGGGCCACATGCGAACGCTGCCACTGGGGCCTTCGGTGGAGCTCCCTATGGGGCCACGATCCTCGTGAGGGGTGCGCCAAAATGGGGCGGGGCCACCATGCGAACGCAGCCACTGGCGCCTGAGGTGGAGCTCCCTATGGAGCCACGAAGCGCTGCACTGGGTGGGTGAAACGCAGGGAGGAGGGGGGAGGAGGAGGAGAGGAGGGGAGACGCGGGCCACCGTCTCTTCAAAACGAGGACCCAACACCACAGGATGGTTGGGGGGGGGGGGGGGAAAAAACAAGCAAACAAAAAACAAAAAACACGCTGGCCGCGAGCCAGCAAGCAATTCGGCAGGCAAACAAGAAAGCCACCACACAAGCAAGCAGGCAAATAACAAGCAGCCAGATGAACAAGCAAGAAGGCCAGTCAGCAAGCAAGCGAGCGAGCAAGCAAGACATCAAGCCTGAAGCAAGCAAGCAAGCAAAAGAACTAAGCAATCGAGAAATATTGCAATCAAGCAAGGAAGCAAACCAACAAGCAGGCCAACAAGCAAAGAATGCGCAATTCGAACGCACAACCCTCATGCACAACCTAGATGCGCAACCGGCATGCTCCCGAAAGGCTCGATTCACTCAGAAGTCTGAAAATGTTGATGATGCTGGCCTTCTCGCCTCTTCACTTCCGATGGGCGTCGCAGGTCTCAACATGGCTCCAAGATCGCCTAGATGGCCCCTAGAGAGAATCAGAAAAACTCTTCGAGCACCCAAGAGCACCCCAAGAGCACTCCAAGAGACGATTCGTCTGGCTCCAACAGGGAGCCACTACTTTGCGCCGCCCGTTTCTTTCCCAACCATTCCTGTGGAGTTGGGTCCTCGCTTTGAATCAGCAGCGCCCCGCGTTCCTCCTCAGTCCTCCTTCTCCTCCCCCCATCCATCCTTCCGTCCCTGCCTCTACCCTACCCCCCACATGCACATCTCGACACCCCTCACACGTTTCGTGGCCCCATGGGAGCTCAACCGAACGCCCCAGCAGCAAAGTCCGCATGGCGGCCCCGCACCCAGTTCGACACGCCGTTCACACACTCTCTGTGGCCCTGTCACGAGCTCCACTTGAGGCCCCAGCGGCAGGAACCGCATGGCGGCCCCGCACCCGTTGCGGCACACCCCTTACACGTTTCGTGGCCCCACAGGAGGCGCAATCGAAGGCCCCAGCAGCAGGGTCCGCATGCAGCCCCGCACCCATATCGGTACAACCCTTCACACGTTTCGTGGCCCCATGGGGCGGTCCACCGAAGGCCCCAGCGACAGGGTCCGCATGGCGACCCCGCACCCATGTCGGCACACCCCTCGCACGCTTCGTGGCCCTATGGAGCTCCACCGAAGGCCCCTGCGGCAGGGTCCGCATGGCGGACCCGTACACGCCGGTCGGAAGAAGTAGGCAAAAACATGAAGCAGGAAGGTGGATCAAGTAGATTGGGTTCAGGACCTCCCAGAGAAAAACAAACCACAGAAAAAACGCATCGGCTCTTGAAGTAGGAAGGCGCTTGAAGTAAGTTGGGATCTGGGGATCCAAAAATACCTACTTTCAGCGACCGGCGTGTACCCGTTCTGGCACACCCCATCACACGTTTCGTGGCCCCGCAAGGACCTGCCCCTCCTTTATCCCACCTGCCTTGCGGCACTCGCACCCGCATCTGTCCGGGTCCTTCGCCGCGAGAATTGGTTTGATGGCGGCCTGGATCGGCCCAGGACGGCCCTGAAGAAGCCCCAGAGTGACCACAAGAGAAGCCCAAGAAGGGCACGAAGAGGGCCCCAGAGGCTTCCAAAATGGCCCCGAGAGGGCCCAAATATTGTCCAGATTAGTTTCCAAGAGGATAACAAGCCGAATCATCCGCACAGGCATTTATTGTTGACTCCTGGGGGGAACGCAAAGCGTCGTTCAAAGCAAATGCAAGTGCAGGCGTAAGTGTGAGCGCAAGAGAAAGAACGAGCGCAAGGGAAGTTCACGTGCATGCGATAGTATAAGTGTGAGTTGAAAGACGTGATATTGCTAGTGTAAGTGACCATGCATCTGCAAGTGCAAGTTCAAGTACGAGCGCAAATGCGAGCGAAAGTGGAAGTGCACGTGCGAATGCACGTGAAAGCCCTTGTGCGAAGGTAAATGCAAGCACAGGTGCAAATGCAGGCTGAATTGCAGGAGCAATTGCAATTAAATGTGTAAGTTAAAGTGCAAGTGCAAGTGACATTGCAATCGTAACAGTAAGTGATACTGCAAGGACGAGTTCAAGGGCCAGTGCAACTGCAAGTACAAGCGCACATGCCAAGATCAGGGCAAGAACCATTGCAAGTGCAAGTGGAAGCCCTTGTGCCAGTGAAAAATGAAATTGTCAGTGCAAGTGTGTGGGGCAATGTCAGTGCAAGCGCAGGTGCAAGCCCGAGCGAAGATGCAACATGCACGTACAAATAGAAGTGCAAGGCCAAGTGCAAGTGTGGTAGTGAGTGTAAGTGCAAGTGCAAGCGAACGAGCCAACATAAGCTTAAGTGCGAGCAGACATGCAATTGCAAGTGTACTTGCAAGTGCCAGTGTAAGTGAAAATGGAAGTGTGCATGTACCAGAGAAGGTGCAAGTGCGAGTACGTGTGCAAGTGCAAGTGCAAATGCCAGTGCAAGTGCAAGTGCAAGGGTAGGTGCAAGAGAACGTGCAATTGCCAATGTAAGTGACAGTGCGCGTGCCGGTTAATCGCTTCCGAAAGCGCAAGTGGAAGCGCAAGTGCAAATGCAAGTTCGAGTTCAAGTGCGAGTAAACGTGCAAGTGGGAGTGCGAGTGCAAGAGCAAGTGTAGTGCATGTGCAAGCGCACGTGTGAGCGTGAGCATAGGTGCACATGTAAGCGGAAGTGTGAAGGCAAGCGCAACGGAGAACATAAGTGCCAGCGAAAGTGAAAGTGAAACTGCAAGCGAAAGATCAGGTGCAAGTCAAGATGTAAGGGCGAGTGCAAGTGCAAGTGCACGTACACAATTCAAACGCCAATACAAATTATATGTTGGTGCGAATGGGAAGTAGAGTGTACGTGTAAATGCAGATGTGAGTGCAAGTGTAAGCGAAAAGGAACGTGCATGTGCAAGCGAAAGTGCTGAGCGCGCAGAGAGGGCTGGCAAGAAGCTCACACAATCCGCGGTGGGACACGCAGCGACTATAGGCTATATAGTGTCCCCTCTTGCTGGCACACGCGCGCCTGACCACTACGACGCTGGCATGCTGACAGAGGCGGAGAGAGTAATGGAGAGAAGTAAAGCCAACGAAGGGAGGGGAAGAGCAGAGGGCAGGGGAAGGGAGGGGTACAGAGGGACATGGAGGAAAGGGAGGGCGTGAGGGGAGAGGGGGGAAGATAGATGGAAAGATGAAGAAAGGAGAGATAAGGGGAGGAGAAAGGTGAGTGGAGGGTGGTGCTTTCACGCAGCATCTCCCGCTGAATCCCCATGGGCGGGTCGCGCCGCGTTGCTGTGGTCCATCGGCAGATAGAAGAAATCAAAATCTGTCTTCAGCTGGAAACCGCCGTCAGCCAGCTCCTGCAAACACGAGGGGAAAGATGGGGGGACGAGGGAGGAAAAGCAGGAGAAAAAGGAGGATGCGGGCGCAGCTGAGAAGGTGCAGAAAACACGGCACACACAAGACCGCCTCAAAAGGGCCCCAAGACCAAGCAACCAAGACCAAGGAAACCGAGGAAGGCACCAAGAAATCAAGCCCAATGAGCCCGAGGAATGCTGGAAGAAGCCTCGGTTACGCAACGTCGCACCCACTGGCTCTTCACAGAACATGTGAGGACCCTTAGTCAAGCCCGAGTGGGGAAAAAGGAATGAGGAGAGGAGGGGAGAGGAGAGGTGGGGGAGGGCAGCGGGGGTTACGGGGGGGGGGGCGCGGACAGCAGAGGAGTACGGTGCTGATGGTAAGGGGGGAAGGGCAGAGGAAGAGGAGGTCAAAGCAGGAGGAATGGTACATGGGGTCCTTGAGCGGCGTGAAAGTCAACTCAGAAATAGGAGTGGGCGAGCATCTTCCTCGCCGTTACTATCTCTCACCTCGTTGCCTGTGTTCCCAACGCATCCGCGTCCTCCCCATCCGCAGGATATTCCTCCTCCTCCTGCTCCTCTTCCTCCTCCTCCTGCTCCTCCTCTTCCTCCTCCTCCTCCTCCTCCTCATCATCATCATCATCATCAACAGCATCATCATCATCAGCATCAGCATCACCATCATCATTATCAGCATCATCATCATCATCATCGTCGTCGTACTCCTCCTCATTCTCCTCCTCCTCCTTCGCCTCCCCCTCTTCCTCGTCATCATCAGCATCATCATCCTCGGCATCCTCCTCCTCCTCATCATCATCATCAGCATCATCATCATCATCATCAGCAGCAGCATCATCATTATCATCATCAGCAGCAGCAGCATCATCATCCGCAGCAATCATCATCATCCTAATAATCATCATCAGCAGCCGCATCATCAGCAACATCCTCATCATCATCATCATCATCATCATCATCATCATCATCATCATCATCATCATCGTCATCATGACCATCATCATCAACCTCATCGCCATCAGTCTCATCACCACCACCACTACCACCATCACCCAGCAGCATCCTTAGCAACGGCTTCACCAGCATCACCAATCTTAACGTGAACATCAGTATCCTCATAATCCGCATCAACATCGTCATCATCATCATCATCATCACCAGCACCAACCGCAACAATAGCAGAAACAGCAACACTGACAACTATAACAACAACAACAACAACAACAACAACAACAACAACAACAACGACGACGACGACGACGACGACGACGACAGCAGCATTAGCAGCAACAACAATCATCATCAGCAGCAGCATCATCATCAACATCGTAATCCTCATCATCAGCAGTATCATCGTCGTCATCTTCTTCGTCATCATCTCATCGACATGGTCATCGTCATCGTCTATAGCATCATCCTTGTCGTCGATATCTTCGCCTTCAACGTCATTCGTCGTAATCCGACTCGTCTTTCTTGGCCTTATCCTGCTGCTGTTCCTTCTCCTCCTCCTCCTCCTCCTCCTCCTCCTCCTCCTCCTCCTTATCATCATCATCCACCTCCAGATCATCCTCTGGTTGATCCTCATCCCTCTCCTCATCTTCGTCGTCATCCTCATCGTCATCACCTTCATCCCCTCATCGTTAAACTACTACTGGTAAAAATAATAATGAGAACGATACTTGTAAAACAAAGTACTGATAATAACACTAACAGTGAATATGGCCTCCAGGACGGCCTCTCGAACAGCCAAGACGACACCAAAACGGCTCCAGACAGTGCCAGACGGCTCACGAGGGTCCCAAGACGACCTCAAGACAGCTCACGACGCACCCAAGACGGGTCAAGAGGACTCCAAGAGGCCCTCTACGAGAGCCGAAGAGGCCAAAACCATTGATGTTTCTTGGGCTGTTGCAGGATTTGCACGTTCTCGCCGATTTCGGTGTCCGACCGACCAAGACGACCCAAGGGGCGTCCAAGATAGCTCGAAGACAGGCCATGAAGCCCCCAAGATGGCCCCGAGTCGGCCCAAGAGGACGACAAGATCGCCCAAGAGGCTCCCAAAAGGGCGCCAAAACGGCCCGAAAGCGCTTCAAGAGGGCCCCAAGACGGCCCAGAGAGGCCACCAAGGCGGCCTGCGAAGGCGTCTGACAGGACAATCGCCTTCCTAGGACGGCCCAAGAGGCCCCAAGAGGCCATCAAGAGGCCCCAGGAGGCCCCCAAGAGGCACCCCTGCAGGCTCCCAGAAGGCTCCCAGGAGGCCCCAAGAGGGCCCCGAGAAGCTTTCTCCTCTTCGTCCTCATGTTCTTCCTTTCCTCCTCCTCCTCCTCCTCCTCCTCCTCCTCCTCCTCCCCCTCCTCCCCCTCCTCCCCCTCCGCCTCCGCCTCCTCCTCTTCCTCCTCCTCCTCCTCCTCCTCCTCCTCCTCCTCCTCCGCGTCTGCCTCCGCCTCCGCCTCCGCCTCCGCCTCCGCCTCCTCCTCCTCCTCCTCCTCCTCTTCCTCCTCCTCCTCCTGTTCCTCCTCCTCCTCCCTCCATCACCTCGTCCTCCTCCTCCTCCTCCGCCTCATCATCCATTCCGCGTCCTTCTAAATAACTTCTCCCTGCCGCACCCCGAGGCAAGTTTTTCGGGCGGGCCGGGCATTCCGCCTGAGACTTTCTCATGATTCATGATCCTGAGGCTCAGACATTGGCAACAGCTTCACAGATGGAGGGCGGGTCGTTTTCAAAATGTGGCTCTCGCATTAGCGCCGCGCACATTCTTTAGAAAGTTTGCAAGAGCTTCACTGATTGAAGGCGGCCCGATTTGAAAATGTGGCGATCGGCTTAGCGCCGCGCACATTCGTTTTAAAAATCGCAAGAGCTTCACGAGTCGAGGGCAACCCGTTTTCAAAGTGTGGCTGTCGCCTTCGCGCCGCGCACACTCATTCTAAAAACTGTGCAAAAGATTCACGGGTTGAAAGCGACCCGTTTTGAAAATGTGGCTGCCGGCTGCCGCCTTCGCGGTCGTACATTCATGCTGAGCATCTGCAAGCGATTCACGAATTGAGGGCACTTCCTTTTCAAAATGTGGCGATCGGCTTAGCGCCGTGCACATTCGTTTTGAAAATCGCAAGAGCTTCACGGATCGAGGGCGACCCGTTTCCAAAGTGTGGCTGTCGCCTTCGCGCCGCGCACATTCATTCTAAAACTTCGCAAAAGTTTCACGGATTGCAAGCGACCCGTTTTGAAAATGTGGCTGTCGCCTTCGCGCCGCGCACATTCCTACAAAAAATACACGAGATAATCGAATTGAGGGCGGCTCCTTTTCAAAATGTGGCTCTCGCCTTAGCGCCGCGCACATTCGCTTCTTAACTTTACGAAAGTTTCACGGATTTTCGTGGCCAACCTTCCAGACACTGAGTTCTGGAAGGGTTCAGGATTATGAGGGCGCAACATTTACGTTGATTCGCGGCGTTGTACTCCCAGGAATGACTTTCTGGCACGACTCTGGATCGTCAAGACGCAACAATCAGGTTGATCCGTGGCGTTGGAATCCCGGGAACACTGTTTTGGCATACTTCAGGGTCTCCAAACGGCTGTCTTCCAACGAGGCCATGAACCGTTGTAGGGGCCTATGAAGAGGGAGCTTGGATGGATGGTTTATTCCAACATCGTTGACGACTCTTGGTTTACACTAGTCCTCCTCCTCCTCCTCCTCCTCCTGCTCCATACCGCGCGAACGAGAATGATGTTGGGACCACGACCCTCCCCAGTTCAGACCACTCGCTGAATTGCCGTGGGGTGTGCACTCGACATCCTTCCTACCGCGCGGACGAAGACGAGGTCGAGTTCACAACCCGTCCTTGTCATAACGCTTGTCGGAATTGCGCTGTTCCTGCACCCAGTCTCGTTCTTGCAGCTCCGTTGCACAGGCACGGTGGCGGGGCTTCCCACAGGCAGCTGGATAATTCAACAACTAATGATAGCGCTAGTAATGAGAATACGAATAGTACGAACACTACTAGCTGTAAGAATGTTGATACAAACGAGAGTCAGAATACGAATGGCAATACGGAGACTAATAATAAAAGGAAGAACAGCAAACATAATATGAGTAATACTGAAGATGACTATAACAATAATAAAAATGAACAGATGAATGATGATAATGATGATGATGGCAATAACAATCTAACCTAACAATAAAATTCTAAAAAAAACTATAAGTATTCATAAGAATGGCAAAAGGGGGATGTAAAGCAGAACAATATTATGAAAAAGAAGGCGAATTAGAATGCGGATGATAATGATAATGAGAATAGGAAAAAGATCCATACTGATCATGATAAGAACGATGATGCCAACAACGCGAGTAAGGAAACACTAGTATTAGAAGTAATCATACGAATACGAATACGAATAATGAGACGGGTGACAGCACTACTAAGTATGATTACGATTATAATTTTAACACAATCATAACACACTAGTGCGAACACGACCAATACGAACAATATTAATAAGTGTGTCTGTGCGGTTACAAAAAAGAAGAATACGAATGATACAAATGCTGTTGAAAGTAATGATCACAGTAAGACGAATGATAATAATAATAATACTCATGATGATGATCATCATCAGCAGCAGAAGCAGCAGCCGCATCATCAGCATCATCATCACCAGCATCACCACTATCATCAGCATTGGCATCATCAGCATGATTAGTACGATCATAATCATCATCATCATCATCATTATTAGTATCATCATCCTCATCATCATCAGCAGCATCATCATCATCAGCATCATCATCATCACCAGCATCATCATCATCATCCTTCGCTGGCCCAAACGGGCCAGAGGTGTGTGAAAATCTCTTGTAACAGATTTTGATTGGTATAGTTCGCGCGCGCGTGGCGGCCCCTTGGGGTCCCAGCCCAGGCAGGTCTCGGGCGGTCGGTGTCACGGATGCTGGAATTCCCAGGGGCGGTCTTCAGGGCCCCCAAAAGCACCCCAGAAGCGCCCCGAGGCACCCCAAGGGAGCTCCAAAAGAACATGCGAGTTGGGATCCACGGGACGCAGGCTCCACAATGGCCTCCAAACACGCCCGAAGAGCTTCAAGATAGCTTCAGAATTGGAAAATACAACTCCAAGAGGCCCAGAGGAAGCCAAACTTCACGGACTTTGCATGAGTTGTTGCACGATTTTGGCGTTACAGCCTCTTCAATCTTCCGACCGCCCAAGACAGCCCATTCAGCCGCCAAGATTGCCACAGTTCAAGCCAAGAGGCACTCAGGACGGCCACGGGACGGCCCAAGAGGGTCCCAAGGCGGCCCCAGAGGCCATCCAGGAAGCCTCCAAACCCCCAAGAAGGTCCGAAGAGGCGGAACCCTAACTGAAATTCCGTACCCTTTCCCGACAGACGGCCCCCCACACCGCCAAAGAGGGCCCTAAGAAGACTCCAAGAGAACCCCGAGAGGCCCCCAGAGGCCCCCACGACCTCCCTAAGAGGCCCCAAGAGGCTCTCCACGAGGCCCCACGAGGATCCAAAAATACCTCCGCGAGCACGCAGGCAAGTGCCAACGATGCTACAATGAGCGCCGAAGAGGTTCCCAAGATGGCCCAAGAGAGCACCTAGGGGAGTCCAGGAGTGGCCCACGAGGGCGGGGGGGGGACACGACCATTCTGAGCGCCATCTGTCCGGAGACGCCCATGCCTTCTCAAGCACCACTGCAAGAAAATTACAACTACCCATCAGCGCCGCAATGGCAACGAACACGCGAGCAAACGCCCGCGATGGAGCAATCTGGGCCGGCGGAATGAGCGAAGCGATCCAATAGTAAACGTCACGATCCGCCTCTGTATCCGCCTCACCCCTCACCATACTCCTATTCATCCTCGCCCTCCTCCGCCTCCTCCGCCTCCTCTCCTCGAGGAGCATCTGCTGCGTATATTTGTTGGGCAGGTTCCTCATCATGACCGTGGTCACGTCCGTCCAGGGTGGCTCCTGATCTTCGCCAGGCGGCTCTCGCTCTGTCCCTCTCCTTTTTTCTCTCTCTCTCTCTCTCTCTCGTGCCCTCCCTCTTCTCTTCCTCTCTCTCTCTCTCTCTCTCTCCTTTTCTCTCGTTCTCTCTTTGTCTCTCGTTCTCTCTCTCTCTCTCTCTCTTTCTCCACCCCCCACGGCACAGTCCCTCCCCTCCTTCTCTCCTCCCTCTCCTCCTGCCCCCTCCACTCACTCATCAATCCTTCCTTCTCTCACTCCTCTCCTCCCTCCTCCCAACAACTCCCCCCTCCCAGTTCCATACCTCCTACTTTCATCTGACGTCCCCACTCAACCGCAGACGTCCCTCAACTGCGAGAACTCATAGCATAGTCGGTGGTTGATGATTGCCACTGCCGCTCGTTTTCTCAAGCCTCGAGGCTCGAATGCAGAACTCAGCCTACTTGCGGAACGCAAACCTGCGCGCGATGTCTGATATGGCACCCCTTTCGTTATCGGGAACCCATGCTGCTTAGAAAGAAGATTGCAATCATGTGGACAGGCAAGCCATCAGGAATGTATATGCAAGAGGACGCGGCAAAAGATGTGCCAAAGGCCCACGTGAACGTCTCAATGGCGGTCCATCTTGGTGATGTCGTTATTCTTCATCTGGCTGAGGGTGTCCTGAAATGCATTTCCCCCGCCCTCGGCCAGCTTAACCTACCCATCGCGGCTCTGGTCGGCAAGGTCACCAATGAGGCACACCGTCTCCCCATGTATGGGTCCTTCGTCCTACTCCTCTTCCTGGACATTTCCCGCCTCCTCCTCATCCTCATCATCGTCCTCATATCATCATCATCATCATCATCACCACCATCATCATCATCATCATCATCATCATCATCATCATCATCATCATCATCATCATCATCATCATCATCATTATCATCATCATCTTCATCATCATCATCATCATCATCATCATCATCATCATCATCATCATCATTATCATCATCATCATAATCATCATCTGCATCATCATCAGTATCATCATCATCATCAGCAGCAGCATCATCACTACCATCATCATCAGCAGCATCACCACCACCACCACCATCCCCATCCTCATCCTCATCAGCATCATCACCAGCATCATCATCAGCTTCATCATCAGCATCGTCATCAACACCATCATCGTCATAATCATCATACGACTACTGAAAGTAATAATAATAATCAACCTCATGATCCGCATAGCCATCATATTCAGCATCATCATTACCATCGCCATCATCACCATCATCATCATGTTCGTCGTCATCGTCATCAGCATCGTCAGCATCACCATCATCATAGTCATCAACATTATCATCATCATCATCATCATCATCATCATCATCATCATCAGCATCACCATAGTTTTGGTCCGAGGATTTGGGGTGCGTCAGCCAGGCTGACGCGATTCCTCGTGCCGGGACTAGCGCAAACACGGTGCGCGAATCGGCTTCCCACCACAGAGCTCGCCACGATCGCCAGCGGGCCCGCCTGCTGCTGGCGGCCGGGGCGGGGAGGAGCAGCGTCCGCCCTCGCGAGCGCCTGGCGGAGGGCGCCAGCATCCTCGCGGCCCGCCACGGCTCCTCACCAGGAAGGATGGCGGGCCACGGCGGCGGCGCGGGCGGCGGCAGCAAGGCGAGCTGGGGCTGTTCCTGCGGGGCCAGGGGCAACTGGACATCGCGGGCTGCCTGCCGCGCGCGCGGCGCGGAGCGGCCGCCGTGGGCGAGGCCGCGCTCCGCCTCGGCCTCGGCGCGCTGGCCGCGCGGCGGCGCCGCGGCGGGCACCAGCAAGGAAGTCAAGGCCCTGCGGGGCGAGCTGGACAGCCTCAGAAAGGAGAACAAGGCGCTGCAGCGCTCGGCCTCGAAGGGCGCCGCCAGCGCGGAGGAGGCACGCGGCAGCGACAGGGTGGCTGAACTGCGGGGCCTCATCGCGAAGCTGGAAGCCCGAGAGGGGAACGCTGTGGGGCCCTCCTGTCTCGCAATTTGGGCATTCGCATCATCATCATCATCATCATCATCATCATCATCATCATCATCATCATCATCATCATCATCATCATCATCATCATCATCATCATCATCATCATCATCATCATCATCATCATCATCATCATCGGCGTCATCGTCATCATGGCCACCACCATCAGCATCATCATCATCACCATCATCATCACCATCATCATCGTCATCGTTAGCATGATCATCATAGTTATTATTGTTGTGCCTGTAATACGCATCTATGTTCAAGTTTTCTTCTGCGGCCACGCTTCAGAACCGTCTTCGGCCATGGGCAACCCCCGCAAGGGAACCAAGGAGCACCGGGACAAGCTCGACGCTAACAACGAGCGGCGGGCGAAGATACGGGTGGAGAAGTTCCTGAAGCAGGAGGGGACTCGAGAGGTCCTACTGAAGGCTGGGCGCCTGGAAGAACACGTTCCAGAGTGCTACGTGAATGCTCTCATGTTGGACGGAGCCATCCTGCGGCTTCATCAGTCCAGTTTGGGCGCTCTGGCCGAGCATTTGGACGCCGAGGGGTCGAAGCACAACGCGTCGTTCTCGACGGACCTCTTCGACAGGTTGGGCGGGGCAGCTGGCAAGAATTACGTTTCGAAGTTGAAGCAGCACGCGTTCTGCTGTTGTTCCTTGAAGGCGCCAGACAAGACAGCCTTGTGCACCATCATGGGCAGCGATACCGTCACGACGGCTTGGACGAGCCGAAAGAGGTGTTGCAGCCGCAATTGTGGCCCATCCGTCCGACCGAATTTTGGCTGGCAGCAGGAACGGAAGTGCAACGTTTCGAGTTTCGAAGAGGTCAAGGCTCGCGGAGTATATTTTTGTTACCGCCAAACTTGGCTTCTCGTACGATTACTTGGCGTTGACGCGCCTGCGGCTCCTGCGAGCCAAGAACGCCCCTGGGCAGGAAGCAGCCGTTCGGCATCTTTTCGTTCATGAGCAACGGTGCTCTCAGGAGGGCGAGCTCTTGAGTCGCATTTCGCTTCGTGACCACTTGCTTCACGCGCTGGAGGGATTATCCGTGGCCCGTCGGTCCCCGACGGACGTGATACCCTTCGACGCGGAATACCCTGCAGAATTGCAATGGAATGCGAATAAGACTTTAACGTACCCCCCTGCCTGCGAGGTGCGCGCGCTGGGCTTCGACTGACATTTCGGTGTACACCGTGATTTTCAGGACGGCGTGGACGTCCCAGAGCCAGCCGCCGCGCGCGGTCGGAAGAGGAAGTTGGCATACAGGGAGGACGAGAGGACTGCTTCGTGCGCCAACAAGGACAAGGTTCGCCCAGCGATGCGTGGACACACTGCTGGGCGGCAATTTGTTCTTGATCCGCAATCTCAGCTACTGTTGGGGGCCACTGAGCATTCCCACAACGAGAATGTGGCGGACAAGCTGCGCGTCGTCAAGGCGGTCATGAGGCTGCCGAACGTCCGCGCTGATTTGCTGTTCCACGATGACGCGTGCCATTTTGAGCAGCACGTGCAGAAGAACCACGCAGCGTTCTTCCGCAATGCGACGTATTTCCCGATCGGTAAGTTTCACTTGAAGAACCACAAGTGCAGCAAGCGCAAGTGGACAAAGGCGGAGACGACGCGCGCGAAATGCCTCCCGTCTGAGCTTCCTGAGATTTTTAACAGCTGGATTCGCTCCGCCAACTTCTTCCTGAATTCGTTGCGACCCGCAAGCCATCGCTTCTGGGTTAGCGAGTTCTGTGAGATGTGGAATGCCACTGGGAAGGATTCGTCGACATACCGATCTGCTCGCTCCACTGCGAAGTCCAGGGGCGCAAGCTCAAGTGAGCAGCGATGGCGTGATCCTGCACCTTGCATTTTTTTATATATATATATATATATATATATATATATATATATATATATACATATATATATATATATAAATAAATAACAAAAAAATGCAATGCGGGTTGCTCGTGGCGACCACGCGCTTTGAGAAGCGTGATCACGAGTTATGATATGTTGGCGATTAGTTCCATGGCAGCCGAAGGGGGGATTGGCAGGGCGGCGGAGGAGGTGGAGGAGGAGAAGGAGGGCGAAAAGGAAGAGGAGGAGGAGGAGAAGGCAGAGGAAGGGGAGGGGGAGGAGGAGGACGAGAAGGAAAGAGGGAGCGCCCTGGGGTCTCTGAGCGGCCCACGGCCCTCCCTCGCAGCAAAGCGGAAGAGGGGGAAACAGGAAAGACAAGAAAAACAAAAAAACTGTGTTTTCACATGGAAAAACATGAAAAAGCAGCGAAACCTGTGACTGTCGCTCTTTTTCAAGTTTTTCCTGCTTTTCCATGTGAAAACAACGTGTTTCCTGTTTTTCTTGTTTTTCATGTGTTCCTCTCTCCTCTCCTCAGCGCCCTGGGGTCTCCGAGCGGCCCACGGCCCTCCCTCGCAGCAGAGCGGAAGAGGGGAAAACACAAAAAAAACTGATAAACAAGAGAAACCTTGTGTTTTCACATGCAATAACAAGAAAAAGCAGCGAAACCTGTGACTGTCGCTCTGTTTCAAGTTTTTTTCTTGTTTTCCCATGTGAAAACACAAGGTTTGTTCATGTTGTTCATGTGTTTCATGTTTTCCTCTCTCCCCCCCTCAGCGCCCTGGGGTCTCTGAGCGGCCCACGGCCCCCCCTCGCAGCAGAGCGGAAGAGGGGAAAACAAGAAAAAAAAAAAAAAAAAAAAAAAAAAAAAAAAAAAAAAAAAAAAAAAAAAAAAAAAAAAAATGAAACACCCTGTGTCTTCACAAAGAAAAAACAAGAAAAAAACAGCGAAACCTGCGTCTGCCGCTCTTTTCCAGTTTTTCCTGTTTTTCCGTGTGAAAAACACATGGTTTTTCTTGTGTTTCCTGGTTTTCCTGTTTTCCTCCTCCGTCCCTCTAGCTTCCTGAAGCGTCCGAGCAGCCTACGGAGCCTCCGCCCAGAATACGATTGCATCGTGCCCTAAGGCCACAGGTGATTACCATCCAATTAGGACAGGGTGTTTTGTCAAATCATATTACAAAGAGCGGACTACTGATTCAAATGATTCGTTCGTTGTTTGTGAGAGAGGAGGGCCCCACAGCGTTCCTTTCTCGGAAGCCCTGGGCAGCGCGGACGAGGCCACGGCGTCGCTCCTCGCGTCCTACCGCAGCGAGCTGGCCCGACTCCAGGAGGAGCTTCGCCAGGTCAAGCCGCTGCACGAGCAGCCGCGGGCGATCGACGCCAAGTTGGGCGAGCTGGACAAGCGGGGCGCGGCGATGCAGGAGCGGGTCACCAAGCGGAAGGAGGCCCTCGCCAATGCCGAGAAGGAGCTCGAGGCGGCGCTGGCCGAGCGCGCCGCCCTCAGCGCGGAGCGCGCCAAGGTCGCGGCGTCCCACCCCGCGGAGCTTGCTTCCAACCAAGGCCTCCGCGCCTGCTGAGCGAGGGCGGCTCTCCCTGGACCCCCTCGGCAACCCCGTGGCCGCGGTGGCGGGCCAGGTCCCCTACGAGGTCGCGGCCGCAGCGCAGCTCGTCTAAGAATGGGAGCTCGTCGAGGAGTGGAGCAAGCAGGAGGCAGCCAGCGTCGCACCGCCCAAGCCGAGCGGCGCAGGAGGCAGCACCAGCGCGGAGCCCGTCGAGGTCCTTGCCAGCCAGGACGAGGCAGATGCGACGGACGCGGCGACGGACGACGAACTGGAGTCGGCCCTGGCTGCAGATCTGGCGGGCCCTTGCGGCGATGGCGACCGCCCTGCCTCGGGCCTCAGCCGCGAGAAGATCCGTGGCGCCATCGCTGCAGCCCGCGCGAAGGCAGGAGTTGGCCGCTGCAGCAGCGGCGGAGGAGTCATCAAGAAGAAGCGACAGCAGCTGCGTGCCCGTTCCCCTGCGCCTCGACGCGCTGATCCCAGCGAGCGGCCCTGCCGCCAGCGCGGCGCCCGAGCGCGACACCGAGGGGCGGGCCCGCGCGGGGAGGGCGGCAGCCGCCCCAACCGCCCTGCGGGCGCGGCCCCGCGGCGGCCAGCCCAGCAGCGGCGCGCCCGCCCGAGGCGGAAGGATAAGTTCGTGATCATGACGGTCAACGGGTCGGGCTGGGCCCGACCACCCAGCTCTGGCAGGATGAGGAGGCTGGCGCCGGGTTCGTGGAGAGCCACCGCGCGGGCGCGCGGCTCGTCCAGGAGACGCACCTCCACGCGCGCGACATGAGCGCCCAGGAGGCGTGGCGCAGGCGCGCGGGGGTGAAGGTCGTCATGGCGCCTGGCGCGGCTGGCAGAGGCGGCGCGGGAGGCGCCCGCGCGGCCCCGGGCGGCGTCGGGATCGCCGCCCCCGCCACGCGCGGCCTGGCCAACGCTAGCACGGCGGCGGCGGCCGCGTGACCTGCAGCGACGGGCACGGCATCGTCGCGGTGACGGGCGCGGTCCGCCGCGGCGGCCTCGCCCTCGGCAGTATCTACCTGGCCAGCGACACGGTGGGGGGGGGCACCCCAACGGGCTCTCGTCGAAATCGGCGACGCGCTGGCGCCCCAGGGCAGGCAGCGGGTCATCGGCGGCGATTTCAACGCCGCGCCCGACGTCTTCAAGGCGAAGGCGGCCAGGTGGCTGGAGGCGGTGCAGGGCGTCATCGCGCAGTCGACCGAGGGCGAGACCTGCTTCCAGGCGGCCGCGCCCACCAACCTCGACTACTTCATCGTGCACCGCAGCCTGGCGGAGTCCGCGAGGAGCTGCAGCATGATCACCCCTGGGCATTTCAGGCCCCACTGCGCCGTCAAGCTCGCGCTGAACGCGCGCATGGAGATCGTGCACGCGCGGGCCCTGAGGCAGCCGAGGGCCTTCCCGAGGGAGCTGCCCGTCGGCCCGCGGCGCGAGGCGGCCCCCCCCCGTCGGCCGACCTGCAGGCGCTAGCGGCCTCGGCGGCCTCCCCCCCAGCAGCGCCGGAGACGGCCTACCTCGGGGCCATGCGCCAGGCCGAGGCAGAGATGTGCTGCGCCTTCCACGTCGACGACCCGCTGGGGGCGCAGGCGCACTGCGGGCGCGGCCAGGAGCCTGAGGAGCTCTGGGTGAGCCCGACGTCCGACCACCCGCGGATCTCGGGAGGCCCCAAGTCGAGCGGGCAGGCGCGGCACCTCCTCGCCGTGGCCGACTACCTGGACGACGCGGCGCCGCGCAGCGGCGAACGCAGCGGCGCGCGCCCGAGCGGGCGGCCAGGTGCTGCGGTGCCCGATGGGTAGCCGCGCTGGCGGCTGCGGCCGTCGCGCCCGCCGACGCCCTGGCGGCGCTGGCCGCCGAAGTCCGAGCGGGGGCCGCCGCGCTGGCTGCTGGGCGCAGCCGCCGCCGCCACGAGCGCTTCAACAGGCGGGTGCTGGAGGCGCTCGAGCACGGCGCAGGCGAGCTCCACGCATGGTGGCGCGGCCCGCGCGGCCGGCAGGAGGGCGAGCTGGACATGCTAGGCGCCCCGACAGCGGGCCAGCGCGAGGTGGGCGCCGTCGACTGGCACTGGGCGCGGCCGACGGCTCGGATGGGCGGCAGGACTTCGAGCGGCAGACGGACTCGGAGGCGCTGCCCAGGCTGACGGCGGCCGAGTAGTTGGACGCCACCAAGTCGCTCGCGAGGCGAACGGGCACGGCCGTCGACCGCGTCTCGCCCCGCGCCTTCGCCCAGGCGTCCGCGGCCACGGCCGAGCTCTTCGTGGACATCGGCACGGCGGCCGAGGAGTGGGGCGCCTGGCCGCTGGCGGCGCGGGCGTCACTCACCGCGATACTGCCCAAGCCCGCGGGCGGCTGGCGGCCCATCGGGCTGCTCCCCAGCATCCCGCGGATCTGGAACAAGCTCAGGCGGGCCGAGGCGCGGCGCTGGCAGGCCCCCCTCCGCGGCTGCGGCGCCGGCGCCTTCCGGGGCGGGCCAGGGCGCCCGGCCCAGGAGCCCGCGCGGCGCCAGGCGCTGGCGGCCGAGGCGGCGGGGGCACAGCAGCTCCACGGGGCCGCGCTGCTGATCGACCTCGAGAAGGCGCACGAGACCGCGCGGCTGGCCCGCGCAGAGCACCTGGCCCGCCGAGCTGGCCTGCACGGCCAACTGGTCCGCTGTGCCACGTCGACCTACCGCGGGCGGCGACGCATACGCGCGGGCACTGTCGTGGCCGAGGCGCACACACTGGGCGCGGGCCTGTTGGCTGGCTGCCCGTGCGCGGGGAAAATCCTGAAGGCGGCGATGCTACCGGTGGCGAGGGCATACTCCGAGGAGTGCGGCGCCTGCGGCAGCGGCGAGCTGAAGTCCGACATGCACATGTTCTACGACGACACGACCGTGGCCTGCTACGGGCGCGCCCCGCGGGCGATCGCGAAGCACTTGGCGGGGGCAGGGCTCGCGGTGACAGCGGGTTTGACCGCGCTTGGCTGCAGGATCTCGGGGGCCAAGACGGAGGTAGCGGCGACAGACCCGCTGGCGCGCGACGAGGTCCAGGCGGCGCTGAAGGCCAGTACCCTGAGCGCCAAGCCAAAGAAGGCCACGAAGAACCTGGGCGTGGATTTCTGCCTGGACGGCTCGGCCGCGGCAGGGGCGGCGAGGAAGCGGCACGCCAAGGCCCGCGAGGAGCTCGGGCGGGTGGGGAGCGCGCGACGCCAGTCCATCAGCGCGGCCATGCGCCTGCTCGTGGGCGGCCCCGTCCCGACGACGGCCTAGGGCTGCAGCACCCAGGCCTGGACCGCGAGCGAGCTCGAGCAGCGGCGGTCAGCGGTCGGGCCCCTCGCCTTCGGCAGCGCGCGGGGCCGCTCGCTGCAGGTGGGCTTCGCGCTGGCCGCCGCGCCCCCGCGCGATCCCTGGCGCTCGCAGGCCGAGCAGGCGCCCCTGGCTCGGGGCCGCGGGCTCGCGCGGGACCACCCCAACACTTCCTGCTGTGGGCGTGGCGGCACGCCGCGCCGGTCCGCCGCGGCGGCCGGGCGCTCTGGCAGGGCGCGGCCCCGCGGCAGCGGCACTGCTCGCGCGCGAGCGGCTGGGCTGGAGCTCCACAGCGATGCATCGCTGGACCGTGGACGACGGCACGACGCTGAAGCTCGAGGAGATCGGCGGCCACGCGCTCCGCAGACACATCCGCGACTCGTACCAGCGGTGGCTCTGGCGCGAGGCCACGGCCCACGACGCGGACCTCGAGCACGCGGCCAGCGGCGCGGCCACCCGCGGCCTCCGACGGCGGCTGCTCGCCGCCAAGGCGAACCCCGAGCAGCGGGCGCGGTGGTCCAGCGCCCGCAGCGCGGCTCTCGGCGGGCTCTGGCCAGTGGCCCGCCGGGCCGCCCTGGACCCGCCGCTGCGCCGTCGGGAGCCTGCCCTGCGGGGTGCGGCGGCCGCGGCACGGCGCGGCACCTCGCCTGGAGGTGCCCAGCCCTCGCAGCGGAGAGGCGCGACGCCATCGCCTGCGACGAGGTGCTGCAGGCTTTCGCCGATGTGGCCGAGGCGTCCGACAGCGAGGACCCCCGCTACTCCAGGGCGCTCATCCCCGACCAGGTGGCCGCCCTCCCGCCGCCGCTGGAGACCGAGGAAGTGCGGTGGAGCAGCGGCCACGGCTACGCGGCCTTGGCGGGCGCCAGCGTCCTGTACACCGACGGCTCGGCGATGCACGGCAAGGCGGGTTCCTCCCGAGGTGCGCGCTGGCTGGGGGCTCGCGGCGCTGCAGGTCCGCGGTGCAGCGCACGGCGCTTGGGGATGCGTCCCCGCCCACCTGCCGCAGGACGCGAACGCGGGCGAGATCCTGGCTGCCGCCCGCGCCCTGCGCTGGGGCGTGTCAGGCGCGGACGGTACCATCGAGATCAGGACGGACTGCAAGCTGCTCGTGACAGGCTCCGCCGCGGGCAAGGCCTGGTGCTGTGCATGGGACCGCCCGTACCTGGAGGTGTGGCGCGAGTTTTGGCAGGCCGTGGACAGCTTCGGCGGCCAGCAGTGCGTGCGGGTCACCAAGGTGAAGGGGCACGCCACGCTCCGCTCGGTCCACGACGGCCACACCAGGATGGACGACTACGAGGGCAACCGCGCCGCGGACGGCTTCGCCAAGAAGGGCGCGGAGCTCCACCCCACGAGCGAGGCGGCGGTGGAGCGCATCGAACTGGCCGGCGCGATCGCGGTGGCAACAGCCCACTGGCTCGGCGGAGTCCACCTGCTGCGGGTGCGGATGCGGGCGGCGGGGCGCAGCGCGCTGCCGCGACGGCGGACCACGCTGCAGACGCTGGCCCTGCGGTGCGCACGACACGGCGGTCTCGGACGTGAACGGGACGCGCTGGCTCTGCAACGCCTGCGCGGGCCGATCGGGCGGCACGCCCGTCCCAGGTGGGCCAGCAGCAGCCCCGGTGGGGAGCGCCACTGGTGGGCCGCCTGGGCCCCAGGCGGCAGGGCTGGAGCGCCAGGCCCCTGGCCAGAAGGCCGACGCGCGGCGCGGCCGCGCGCGGGCCGCGCCGCGAGCGCGGGCCGCCGAGGCGCCGAGGGCGCGGGGGAAGCCGCCGCAGCCGCGGTGGCAGCAGCGGCGCTGGCGGCCCAGGCCCGCGGAGGGGCCCAGCATACCGACGGCGACGCTGAGGCGAGCAGCGAGGCAGTAGGCGCCGAGGCCGAGGACGCCCGCCCGCGCTGGTGGAACGTGAGCTTCAACGAGTCGCACCGCCTCTGTACGATCGGCGAGGGGTCGCGCCGCCTCGTCTTCTGCGCAGTCTGCGGCTGCTACGCGGACGGCGCCCGCGTGGTCTCGCTCCGGGGCCCGTGTGCGGGCGGAGCCAGCGCCCGACAGGCCGCCGCACTGAGGAGGATGCGGTAGGGGCGGCACCCCACGTGGGGGGGCGCAGGCACCGAGCTCGGGGGCGGCCGCCCCGAGCCGCTGAGGCGCCCGCGCAGCCGCTCGCAACGGGCACGGCTCGGGCTCGGGGGCGGGAGGCCTGTGCCGCTGGGCGCTACAGTGCGCTCACCTCCCCCTCATCCCCCCTCGGTGGGGCCCGAGGGCTCCACGGGTGCGCACGAAAAGGTATAACGGCTGCGCCGAGCACCACTCCCAGACCGTTATGACCTCACCCGATCATCATCATCATCATCATCATCATCATCATCATCATCATCATCATCATCATCATCATCATCATCATCATCATCATCATCATCATCATCATCATCATCATCATCATCATCATCATCATCATCATCATCATCATCATCATCATCATCATCATCATCATCATCATCATCATCATCATCAGCATCAGCATCAGCATCATCATCATCAGCATCAGCATCAGCATCAGCATCAGCATCAGCATCATCATCATCATCATCATCATCATCATCATTATCATCATCATCATCCTCATCATCATCAGCAGCAGCATCATCATCAGCAGCATCATCAACATCATCAACAACATCATCATCATCACCATCATCATCAGCAGCAGCATCATCATCAGCAGCAGCATCATCAGCGTCATCATCATCACCATCATCAGCATCATCAGCATCATCAGCATTATCAGCATCACCATCGTCATCATCATCAGCATCCGCATCATCATCATGATCATCATCATCATCATCAACCTCATCATCAGCACCAGCATCAGCATCATCATCATCATCATCAGTAGCATCGTCATCATCATCAGCATCATCAGCATCTTCATCATCATCATGCTCCTCCCCCCCTCCTAATCATAACCATCATCATCATCATCATCATCATCATCAGCATCATCATCATCATCAGCATCATCCCATTGGCCATCCTCTTTGTCCCCCTCTTCGCATCCTTCCTCCCACCCGCTGCTGACAATATGAAGCCTCGCTTCGCCAAGCGATGGTGGTCAAAGCCCACACGGGCCCGAAAGACCTGGAATACATGTCGTGGGGGCTGGAACAAACGCAACGGACTGCAGAAGCACGCCGAAAAAGGGAAGAGGGCGATTCTGCAGCACACGGCCGTTGCTGTTCTGAGGGGTGCGTCATTTGCGTCATCGAAAGCTCTTTGAGCTCTTTTGCGCGATTATCTCCCTCCTCCTTCTCCCAGGCCCCCCCCCCCAGAGGGGGTGGGAGAGAAAGAAAAAACGTTTAAAGAATACGGCGGTGGGTGGGGGGATCAGTTTTGATTGTTGCTTCTTCCCCCACCCCCAGGGCACGTCTCCTGACTGAGGAGGGAACGCGTTTCGGTGACGCCTGCTTGGAAAAATCCCTGGACACGTCGGACCCCCGCCCCCCCCTAAAAAGTTGAAACGCCCTGGGAACCGCCCCCCCCCCCCATCCCGGACACTGGCCTCTCTAACCGCCCCCCCCCCCGTCAGCAAGAATGCCAGCTCATCGCGAAAATCGGTTCAGTCAAACACGTCTCGCAGGAGGACGCTCTGCACACGTTCGTCGGCCGTCGTCGTCGTCGTCGTCGTCGTCGTCGCCGCCGCCGTTCTCGTCGTCGTCGCCGCTGCAGCCGCCGTCGTCGTCGACAGCGCGAAAGGAAGGGAGGGTCCGCCCCAAGGAGGCCCCATGAGGCCCCCAAGAGGCCCCACGAGACCCCGCCTTCAGGCCCCGAAAACGCCCCAAGGAGCCCCACAACAGCGCACAACAGCCCCCAAGAGGCCCCAAAACGGCCCCCGAGAGGCAGAGAACATCCTAAAGGCCCGCGGCCCACAACCCAGGCACGGTGGCGGGATCGACAAGAGGCAATTACGTATTACGCGAATCGAGCGACACGCGAGCCAGAGCTTCGACGGAGCAGCAATGACGAACATCGAAACTCTGATGAACAGAACAAGCTATGCACAAAGAAGCGGACGCATGAACACGGCTCGAGGAGCACCGCAAGGGCGCTTCCACCTCCACAAAGGGGCAGCCTGCGAAGGTGCCGTGAGGCAGACCATAGCGCCACCGTCAAAAACTCGAGCACGCAGTGCAATAGTACAGTCTCGAGATCTACCGTCCAATCACAAAACTATCGCGCACGAGCTGGCATTCAGGGACCCTGAGAAGCAGAAGCATTAGCAGAGCAAGATGAGGACGTACAGAGTGGCACATTGCCCGGCCTGGCGATGAGCGCTTTCAGCGTGAGCAGTGAGTTTACACCTTGAGCAGTGAGTTTACAGTCTATGCGGGCGGCCCCCGCGCCTGGAGACGCCTGGCATCCTGCACCGATTTGTGGACGATCTCACGCATGCTGAGCTGATCCGCCTCGTGTCACTTGCGCACTTTAGGCAACACCGGTATGCACTCCATGCTGAACTGGAACATGGGCACGGATGGGCCAGAAGGGCCACTCGGAGTTGATGGGTTTGGAGCTGTCGTTTTGGCCCAGCGAGGAGCCGTGCGTCTGGGCGTTCTGCAGCTCGGCGTGCTTGATGAACGTATTCGTGTTGTGTGGCTCGGCGTGCTCGACAAGCGCATGGCTGTCCAGAGGCTCGACGTTCTCGCTGAAGTCGCCGTGTCCACCGCAGGCACCAGCGGCAGCGCCACCATCCCGATGGCTGGGCTTCGCTCCCAAGCTATCCTGCGCCGCCAGGCGCTGTGCAGGATGTGAGCTCGCCCGCTCGGGAGCCTGCGAATTGGGCTGCCCCTCCCTAGGGAAGGAGCTGGAAATGAGAATCGCAAGCTCCAAAGGGACGAGGCCAGAGTCCGAGATGAGCTCCGTGGGTCGAAACCAAAGACCGAACTGTTAATCTCAGGCATGTGCTGAGGCGCGGCCGCCACGGAATCTTTGCCGTCCTCGCCCCCGACCTCCGACTTGCGGTAGACCTGCGGTTCAGCGAGCTTGAAGAGTCGTCGTACGCCAGTAGACAAGTCCTGCCTGCTCCTCTTGGCTCTTGGCCGCGCGCCGTTCCGCTCGCTCCGCTCGCATCCTCCGCGCCTCGCGCGGTGGGCTCGGCGAAGAGGGCGACCGCGCGCGCACGCGGCGCGTCATGCGTGGCGGAGTCCGGACGAGACGCAGAGCTGGCTTCACCCGCCCAGAAGCCACCGAAGCAGCCGTGGGCACCGCTGCCTCCGCCTGGCCGGCGCGCAGGCGCTTCCAGCGCGGAAGCCCTGCCACGGGCGCCACCTCCGCAGGCGCCTCCGCGGCCTGCGCTGCCCCCGCCGCCAGCGTTGACTCCTCGGCCGCCCCTTGGGCCACGCCAGTTCGGGCCCCTGCTCTTCGAAGGCGTCCAGCGCCCAGGCGGGCGCACGCCCTCTGGCACCGCCTGCGCCTGCATGACGGGCAGAGGCCCCCGCTCCCGCGGCTCTCGCTCCATCGCCAGCCCGGGTGGCTGACGCGCGCTGCCCGGCCGCAGACTTGGCGCGCAGCTTGGCCTCACCTGCACCCTCGGCTCGGCCCATGCAGGCTGCTGCGTCTGCTGCGGCGGCTGTGCCTGCAGCGTCCCCGCCACCGCCGCGGAGACGACAAGCCGCAGCACCCCGGGGAGCTGCGCTCCGCCGCCGCTGTCTGTGTTTTGCCATTCCGTGAAAGGTGGTGACAGCGGGGGGGGGTGGCCCTGCCCTGGCCGCCTTGGCCCGGGAGTCAGAGGGAGCGGCACGGAGCGCAAAATGAGAGATTATCCCAGTGCTACCCTACCTAGGAGTTGGAGCATTTAGGAAAGCAACATCCACACCTACACCGACAGCCACACTTACATCTACACCTGCATCTATATCTACATCAACATCAACAGCGAGACTCACATCTACATCTACATATACACCTACATATACACCTACATATACATCTACATATACATATACATATACACCTACTTCCACATCTACACCTACACCTATATCTACATCTACATCTACATGCTATGCTGCGATATGCTATGATATGCTATGCTATGATATGCTATGATATGTTGTGATGTGATGTGCTATGCTATGCTGCGCTGTGCTATGCTAAGCAATGCTATGCTATGCTATGATATGCTGCGCTATGCTATGATACGATATGCTATACTATGATATGCTGAGTTATGCTATGCTATGCTATGCTATGCTTGGCTATGCTATGCGATGATATGCTGTGATAATGCTGCGCTGCGCTATGCTGCGCTGTGCTAAGTTAAGCTAAGGTAACCTAAGCTAAGTTAAGCTAAGCTAAGCTGAGCTGAGCTAGGCTAGGCTAAGCTACGTTAAGCTAAGCTAAGCTAAGTTAAGCTAAGCCAAGCTAAGCTAAGCTAAGCTGAGCTGTGCTAAGCTAAGATGAGATAAGCTAAGCTAAGCTAAGCTAAGCTAAGCTATGCTAGGCAAAGCTAAGCTAAGCTAAGCTAAGCTAAGCTAAAATAAGATGAGATAAGCTAAGCTCAGCTAAGAAAAGCTTAGCTTAGCTTAGCTAAGCTGGGTGAACCCAAGGGGCGTAACTGGGGGAACCGCGAGGCGGATCCTGGGGGAACCGCCCGGGGCGATTTGCACTGCCCGGCCCCTTTAAGCCAAGAGGGTAAGAACCCTTCTAGGCAGAGCCTAGGTAGAGAAGAAGGGTAGGACGGCCTCCTGGCGGCTTTGAGCCTTGACTTTGACCTTGACCTTGACCTTGACCTTGACCTTGACCTTGACTTTAACCTTAACCTGACGGGGAAGGAAAATATAGAGAGAAACGCTTGTTACACGCACATCTTTGTATATCTAGAGATAAGAATGCCAATAACGGTACGAATGCGAATACGGGTGCGAGAAATAAGACGAATTCTACGAACCACACGAACATGTTAGGCAGCGTAGACCCCAAACAACTTGCGTCGAACAACCTGTGTGGTGCATTATTTTTGGCGCATTATATGCGGTGCAACAAAGCAATGTAAGTTGTGCAAAACAAATGTATACACAAATGTCTATATATATACACACATATGGACACACATGACCTATGTGTGCAATCTCAGTGGTACAAAATATGCAATGAAAACTACGCGGTGCATTGCACGTGGCTCAATACATGTGATGCAATGCATGCAGTGTTGCCCAAGTGGTGCACGATATATGGTGCAATCTATTTTGTGCAATTCACTTTGACTCCCTTGAAACTGTCCTCTCCACTGCTCGTGCAAGCATCCCACCCTCCCACCCGCAACTTGGTCGCAAGACCTCTTAAGACCGTGACGGTAGGGGTAGCAAATGGCACTTGGCAACGATACCGACGACGACGACAGCGACGACGACGACGACGACAAGAACGACGACAAGAACGACGACGACGACGACAACGACGACGAGAACGACGACGACGACGACGACGACGACGACGACGACACCGACGGCGACGACGACGACGACGACGACGACAACGACGACGACAACGACGACGACGACGACGACGCCGACGACGACAACGCCGACGACGACGACGACGACGCCGATGACGACGACGACGACGAAGACGACGACGACGACGACGACGACGACGCCGCCAACGAAGACGACGACGACGACGACGACGAGGGAAGGAGGGGGACGACGACGGTGACAACGACGACAACGACGAGGGAGGAAGGAGGACGGCGACGACGCGAACGACGAAGAAGGAAAGAGGACGGCGACGCCGACGACGACAACAACGAGGGCGACGACGGCGACGAAATAGGAGGGACGACGACGAGTCGCCTACGACGGACGAAGACGACGACGAGGGAGGAGAAAGGACGACCACGGCGACAACGACGACGGAAACGACGACGACGACGCCAAAAAAACAGAATGACGACGACGAGGAAAGTCAGAGGACGACGACGGCGACGACCACGACGACGAGGGAGGAGGGAGGACGGCGACGACGACGACGACGACGAAAATTTGCGCGCGCACGCTTTTGTTGGAAATACGTGTTGCGAAACCCTGTGTGTTTGTTTTTTGGGGGGGCGCACTCGATTTTGAAATCCTTCCGAAACCAGAGGTTTTGAATGATTCTGGCATGCGCGCGCGACGACGCGCGCGCGCGTGCAGTTCGTCCCGTTTTTTTGCAAGGGATTCTCGCGACGGCACGCGCGCAAGGGCGTTCGAACGATTTCGACATGCGCGCGCGAAGCCCGTCTTGTAGTATGTTCTGAAAATGTTGAGGAAAACTAAGGTTTGCTTTAGATTTCGTCAGAGCGCGCGCGCACGCTTTTGTTGAAAACCCGTGTTGCGCAGCCGTGTGATTTTTGTATGTGTTTGGACACTCGACTTTCAAACATCCCACACACCCACCCGCAACTTGGTTTACTAAACCCATGCGCTGGCGATTGCGATGCATGCCCGGCGTTTGCTGGTGCACCTCTGCGGCCGCGACAACCCTAGCACGCGCGCGCAGCGGCCAGCTAGTTTGGCGCCACCGACGCGGCCGCGGCGGCGCTGACCGCTGGGCACACCCCAGCGGGCACTTCACTGCGAGTCGGCGACGTGGGCGGGCGGGGTATCATGGCAACGCCGACTACGGTAGACGCGATGATGATAATGGCGATGCTGGCGACGATGTTCGCACCGACGAAGGAGCGCCAGTGCGGGCACAGATGCCGATCACGCCACCGACGATGACGGCGTTCCACGTTTGTGCACTCGGCTTTAAAATCTGTACGAAACCGAAAGGGCTTTGAAGGATTGCGGCATGCGCACGCGACGACGCCCGCGTTTCGTCTAAATTAATTGCAGGGGATTCTTGGATTTTTGATAATCGAATGCGCGCGCATACTATGTTTGCAGAGGGTGCCAGGGGGGGCGGCACCAGCCTGCCTGGCATTGCATGCGTTCATAATTAGGATGGACGGCGGGGCAGAATCATGTGAAAATTCCGATCATCCCGGGGGAGGATAAAGCCCATTCTCTCGTAAGAGAAAAGAACCTATGTGGTGCCAGATTACATTGTGCAATTTATATGGCGCAATCTTTGCTGTGGAATACACGCGGTGTGATGGGCGCGGTTCAATAAATGGTGTGCAAGCTACTTGGCGCAGTCTATGTGGCACAATCTATGTGGCGCACTTGGTTTTCACCGATGAGTTGAGACATCCCGCGCGCTTGCAAACATCCCACCCACCCACCCACCCGCAACTTGGTTTGCAAAACCATGCGGTGGCGATTGCGATGCATGTTTGGCATTGGCTGGTGCATTTCTGCGGCGGCGCCAACCCTAGCACGCGCGCGCGGCGGCCACCTAGTTTGGCGCCACCGACGCGGCCGCGGTGGCGCTGACCGCTGGGCGCATCCCAGCGGGCACTTCACTGCGAGTCGGCGACCTGGGCGGGCGCGGTATCATGGCAACGCCGACAACGGTAGACGCGACGGTGGCACTGGCGACGCTGGCGACGACTATCGCGCCGACGAAGGAGCGGCCAGTGCGGGCGCAGATGCCGATCACGCCAACGACGATGACGGCGTCCTCGCGTCGGTGAAGAAGGTCGGGGAAAGGGTTCGACATGCGCGCGTAGCCGACGCGGGAGAGTGGCCCGCACGGTTGTCTTCGACACGGATCGCGCCCCCCCCCCCCCCCCCCCCCCCCCCCCCCAGCACTCGCACAAGGGCGCGCGAATGATGTCGGCGTGCGGCGCCAGAGGCCCGTTTGGCAGAATTCCACGACGATGCTGAACAACCTACGGTTTTCTCAAGGATTCGCAAGAGCGCCCGCGCAAGTTGTTTTTGAAAACGGATGTTGCGAAACATTGTGCTTTTTGTTTAGAATGTTGCGTTGAGATTCGGTTTGGAAGTCGCTACAAAACCAACGGTTGTCGAAGGATTCCGGCGCGCGCGCGCGACGACGCGCGCGCGCGCACTTCACCCCGTAGTTTGCGAAGGGTTCTCGCTACGGCACGCGCGCAGAGGCGCCCGAGCGATTTCGACGCGCGCGCGCGAAGCCCGTTTGGTAGTATGTTCTGGAAATGTTGAAAGACCGATGGCTTTCTAAAGAAAACGCAAGAGCGCGCGCGCACGCTTGTTTTGAAAACCCGCGTTGAGAGACCATGTGAAATTTAAAAGTTTCTTGGACACTCAGTTCTGAAATCTCTCCGACACAAAAGGTTGTCGAAGGATTGCGGCATGCGCGCGCGACGACGCGCGCGCGCCCTTCGACTCAGATTTTTCTAAACGGATCATTGGAAACTGATGGCTTTTGATAAACGACTGCGCGCGCATAGCATGCGTTGCCGAGGATGGCGGGGGGGGGGTCGACACCGGCTTGGCAGGGATTGCATGGATTCAAATTTAGGATGGACGATGAGGCAAACTCATCTGTGAATTGCAATACGGAGAGGTGGATTGATACAGCCGAGGGGGAGGTCCTTGACATCTTACAAAGGGGAACCGAGGCTGTGCACTCAATGTGGTGCATTGATTTCAACAAACGAGTTGACACAGCCCGTGATCTTGCAGACATCCCACCCACCCACCCGCAACTTGGTTTGCAAATCCCATAAGGTGGCGATTGCAATGCATGCTCGGCGTTGGCTGGTGCGTCTCTGCGGCCGTGACAAACCCAAGCACGCGTGCGCAGCGGCCAGCTGGTTTGGCGCGACCAACGCGGCCGCGGTGGCGCTGATCGCTGAACGCGTACCAGCGGGCACTTCACTGCGAGTCGGCGACTTGGGCGGGCGCGGTATCATGGCAACGTCGACAACGGTAGACGTTGCGGGCGAGTCTCCAACGACTCCGACGACGACGACAACGACGACGACGACAACACCGACGACGACGACGACGCCGACGCTGACGACGACGACGACGATGACAACGCCGACAACAACGACGACGCCGCCGCCGCCGACGACGACGACGACGACGCCGACGACGACGACGACGACGGCGACGACAGCGACGACGACGACGACGACGACGAAGACGACGACGACGACGTCGCCAACGAAGACGACGACGACGACGAGGGAGGAGGGAGGACGACGACGGCGACGACGACAACGACAAGGGAGGAGGGAAGACGACGACGACGACGACGACGACGACGACGACGACGGCGACGAACTAGGAGGGACAGCGACGAAACGCCGACGAAGACGACGAGGGAGGAAGGACGACCACGGCGACAACGACGACGGAAACGACGACGACGCCAAGACGACGACGACAACGACGAGGATAGACAGAGGGCGACGACGGCGGCGACGGCGACGACGAGGGAGGAGGGAGGACGACGACGACGACGACGACGACGACGACGACGACGACGCAAGAGCGCGCGCGCACGCTTGGCTGCAAATCTGTGTTGCGAAACCTTGTGTTTTTGTATGTTTTGACACGCGATTTTGACATCCTCCCGAAACCGATGGGTTTTGAAGGATTTCGGCATGCGCGCGCGACGACGCGCTCGTCTGCATGTCGTCCCATCGGTTGCAAAGGATTCTCGCGACGGCACGCGCGCAAAGGCGTTCGAAAGATTTCGACATACGCGCGCGAAGCCCGTTTGGTGGTATGTTGTTGAAAATGTTGGAAAACATTTGGTTTTCGTTAGATTTCGCAAGAGCGCGCGCGTAAGCTTTTTCAGAAAATCCGTGCTGCGAAACCACGTGTTGTTGTATACTTTTGGGAAACTCGATTTCGAAATCCTTCCGACACCGAAGGTTTTTGAAGGATTTCAGCACGCGCGCACGACGACGCGCGCATGTGCACTTCGTCCAATTGTTTTGCAAGGGGCTCTTCAAAACTTATGGCTTCTTATCTACGAGTGCGCGCGCATGGTATTTGTTGCAGAGGGTGGCGGGGAGGGAGTGATACCAGCCTGGCTGGGATAATACGAATTCAAATGTCGGATCGGCGACGGGGCAGAATCATATGTAAATTGCAATACGAAAAGGTGATCCGCTAACTCCGGGGGGGGAGAGTATTCTTCTTTTAGAAAAGAACCTCTATGGGGTGCAGCCCATTCTGCTGAACTTGACGTCGTCATCTCCACTGCTCGCGCAAACATCCCACCCCCGCACCCGCAACTTGTTTGGCAAAACTCATGATGCGGGGAACGGCGGCGCCACCGATGATGACGTCGATGATGACATCCTCACTGCCGATGTTCGTCACCGTGAGCCGATGATGAAAATGAGCATATCGACGATACTCGGACGAGCGCGATGACAAGATGACGTCAATGACGAAGATGGCACCGGCGACGACGATGTTCAAGAGGGCGACGGCACGAACGAGAACGGCGCCAAAGATGGCAAACACGCTAACGATGCTGATGTCCATCTGTCGACGAGGCAGGTGATCGCGGTGATGCTGACAAGGTTGAGAAGGAAATCCGCGCGCGCGGAAGTGCCACAAATCCGTCGGACTGATCATGCGCGCGCGGCGGTGCGCGCATGTGGCCCGCGTGGTTTTTTTTTGCAAGGGATCCGCGCCCCCGGCGCATGACAGGAGTATCGCGGGTGCACCGCGCGGTGACATGAAATCGCTGGATTTGGCACAATGCATAAGAATCCTACGGTGTTTCGTATGATTTTAGCACGAGCGCGCGGACAGGAAATTTGCAAATTGTTTGTTGCACAACCCTTGGGAGTTTTAGGTTGTTATGCTGAAACGCTTGCAAACACACTGTGTTTGGTACGATTTCGACACGGACGCGCGCGTGATGATTTCGCGGTATCTTCTGGAAGGGGTTATTGAAATTTGCTTCCTTAAGATGAAGAAGTGTGCGCGCAGAGTATGATTTGACAGGGATGGCGGGGGGCCGATACCGGCCTGGCTGGGATAGGATGAATTCATATTTAGGATGGACGAGTGTGCGGAATAAATATGACATTACAATACCACAGGGGGGACCGTTAACTCCGGGGGAGGTAGAGTCTATTCTTCTATAGAAAGGAAAATCGATGTAATGTAGTGCAATCTATGCCTTGCCAGCTATGTGGCACTATCTGTGTGGTGCAATATGTGCGGTGCAATATTTGTTGTGCAACCTATGTTGTGCAATTAATTTTTACAAACGAGTTGACACATCCCACGCTCTTGCAAACATCCCACCCACCCACCCGCAACGTGGCTTGCAATACCCATGTGGTGACGATTGCAATGAGTGTTTGGAGTTAGCTGGCCCCTCTCTGCGGCCGCGCCAACCCAAGCGCGCGCGCGCGCAGCGGCCAGCTAGTTGGCGCGACCGACGCGGCCGCGGTGGCGCTGACTGCTGGGCACATCCCAGCTGGGCGACGACACCGACGACGTCTCCAACGACTTCGACGCCGACAACGACGACGATGACGACGACGACGCCGACGCCGACGACGACGACGGCGACGACTATGACAACGACGACGACGATGACGACGCCGACGACGACGACAACGACGACACCGACGACGACGACGTCAACGACGCCGACGACGATGACGACGACGACGACGACGACGACGACGGCGGCGACGACGACGACGCCGACGTCGACGACGACGACGAAGACGACGACGACGCCGACGCCGACGACGACAACGAACACGACGGCGACGTCGCCAACGAAGACGATGACGAGGGAGGAGGGAGGACGACGACGGCAACGACGACAAGGACGACAACGACGAGGGAGGAGGGAGGACGGCGACGACGCGAACGACGAAGAAGGAGGAAGGACGGCGACGCCGACGACGACAACGACGAGGGAGGAGGGAAGACGACGACGACGACGACGACGACGACGACGACGACGGCGACGAAATAGGAGGGACGACGACGAGACGCCGACGACGGACGACGACGACGACGACGACGAAGGAGGAGGAGGAAGGACGACCACGGCGACAACGACGACGGAAACGACCACGACGCCAAAGAGGACGACGACGACGAAAACAAGGAAAGACAGAGAACGACGTAGGCGACGACGACGATGACGACGACGCGGGAGGAGGGAGGACGGCGACGACGACCACGACGACGCAAGAGCGCGCGCGCACGCTTTTGTTGAAAATCCGTGTTGCGAAAACTTGTGTTTTTGTAGGTTTTTTGGACACACGATTTTGAAATCCTTCCGAAACCGATGGGTAGTGAAGGATTTCGGCATACGCGCGCGACGACGCGCGCGTCTGCACTTCGTCCCATTTTTTGCAGAGGATTCTCGCGACGGCACACGCGCAAGGGCGTTCGACAGATTTCGACATGCGCGCGCGAAGCCCGTTTGGTAGATTTGTTGAAAATCTTGAAAAACAGATAGTTTTCGTTAGATTTCGCAAGAGCTCGCGCGTAAGCTTTTTTAGCAAATCAATATTGCGAAACCCTGTGTTTTTGTATGTTTTTGGGGAAATTCGATTGCGAGACCCTTCCGGTACCGAAGGTTCTTGAAGGATTCCGGCATGCGTGCGCGACGAAGCGCGCGTGTGCACTTCATCCCATCTTTGCAAGGGATTCGCGAAAAAGTCTTATGTTAGAACAAAAGATGGCCCCCCGTATCGTTTTTTACAAGGGAGCCTCAGGGGGGCCGATACTGGTTCCCCGAGGAATGTGTAAATTCATATCTAGAATGGACATGTGGTAAGAATCATGTATGATTTACATACCCGAAAGGGGGGCGGCGAACGCCGGGGCGGGGTAAAGACTTTTCTGTTTTTAGAAAGGAGGATCTCGGGCGGCGACGACGAGGCGGCGACGGGGCGGCGACGGCGACCACATAGCCGCCAGACTGGCAGACAGGCCCAGACGACGGGCGGCGACGAGGCGGCGACGAGGCGGCGACGGGGCGGCGACGGCGGCCCCATAGCCGCCAGACCGAAGACACGGCCCAGACAGCGGGCGGCGACGAGGCGGCGACGGGGCGGCGACGGCGGCCACAAAGCCACCAGACCGACGGCACGACCCAGTTCCTTAGAACAGAAATAAGAAACCCTAAGTGCAAGGACTGGCCGGGGAAATAATGAGAACAACAACAACAGCTTGAGCAACAATAGCAATAATCATGAGTAGTAGTAAAAATAAGAATACGACTGATAATACTAAATAACAAGAACAATTATGATAGTAAAACCAACATTCAAAGCAAATGCTATTACACGAATAACATAATTATAGAAAG
>CAUYUJ010014586.1:85000-150000 GCA_963575745.1 Prorocentrum cordatum | reverse complement strand
GAGGAGGAGGAGGAGGAGGAGGAGGAGGAGAGGAGGAGGAGGAGGAGGAGGAGGAGGAGGAGGAGGCGGAGGACGAGGAGGGTGGGGAGGGGGAGGGGGAGGAGGAAGAAGGGAGGAGAAGGACTGCACAGCAGGCACACGCGATTGATTATTATAAACAGAATTCAAATCACAACCCATAGCTTTCTATGAAAAATCTTGGGGCTACCTTGTCGTCGACATTTGAGGGCCATGGGATGCAATGGAACTTATGTGTCCCCAGGGGCCACTGGGGCCACTGGGCAACTGCTGACAGGACGGATTCTTATTTGATGTGCCTACTGTGAGACTCGACCTGCAGGAATAGAAGGTCGCCGACTGGTTGGGCACTGCAGGAGCAACGCCGCCAGACTGTTGGTCCCCAGGCTTCGAGACCGAGGGATATCAATCCCAGGGGCGACCAAAGGAGGCGGAGGAGGAGGAGGAGAAGGAGGAGGATCCTAAGCGAAGATTACAAGTTCGGCCGCCAGGCGGCACAGCTGCCGCCGACCAATCCACCGAGAACTGACGCCAAAGGTGGCACAATTAGGGAGCCGCTTAGACGAAAACGCTCCAAAAAGCCCTCATGCGGTGACCTGTTGGATTGTGATGGCCGGAGAAGGAGGAAGAAGAGGAGGAGGAGGAGGAGGAGGAAAAGGAGGAGGAGGAGGAGGAGGAGGAGGAGGGCGAGGAGGGGAGAAGAAGGAGGAGGAGGAGGAGGAGGAGGAGGAGGAGGAGGAGGGGGAGGAGGAGGAGGAGGAGAGGAGGAGGACGAGGGGAGGAGGAGGAGGAAGAGGAGGAGGAGGAGGAGGAGGACGACGACGAGGACGAGGACGAGGGGGGGAGGGGGGGGGGGAGGACGACTTCGAGGGCGCCCTGCTGAGGCCGCGGCCTTTGGCACCGCAGCCCCCGCCTGGGCGCTCCTGCCTTGCAGGCAGCGTCTCCGAGAGCAGGAGAACCTCGGGCCCAGCCGGCCGTGCTTTGCAGATTGCACGACCACGCCCACGAGAGGAGGAGGAGGAGGAGGAGGAGGAGGAGGAGTAGGAAGAGGAGGAGGAGGAGGAGGAGGGGGAGGAGGAGAGGGAGAGAGAGAGAGAGGGAGGCGTGTTTTGGCACATGTTTAGGCAATCATCTGCCACCTGTATGCCTTGACATGCCCACATCGTGAAAAAACACGACGGGTGAAGTTTGGCCGTTTTCGGCCTCTGGAGGCCCTCGCTGGGCCCCAGGACCTTCCACAAACGACTCGGGATGAAAAGCCGGCCCTGGGGAATGGGTCGGGATTTCCGGGGACCCCGCATTGTAAAAATCAAGGACATCGCATGTCTGGGTCATCTGCCATCTGTTGGGCGGCTCGGGTGAGGATGAGGACAAGGATGCGCAGAGGGAAGAACGAGGGACAGAGAACGAGGGAAGAAAGAGGAGGACGAGGATGAGGAGAAGGAGGGGGAGCAGGGAGGGTGGGACAAGGCGAAGATGAGGGCGAGGAGGCGGTTAAAAAGGAGCACGAGGACGTGATGTACCAGGAGGAGGAGGAGGAGGAGGAGGAGGAGGTGGAGGGAACGCGCTCGACGATAGTGACAAGCTCCAGCCTCGTATCCAAAGTGTCCAATCTGCTTCCCACCGCCGACTGGACGGGGTGGAAGCGAAGTGATGTGACATGAAAAATGACGACAGCCTTTACCGTTCGTCTGAGTCTCCAGCAAGAGGCTGCCACTCCCCCAGCGCCCAGTCTGTGCTAAATCTCATGATGGAGACCTCATAGCGCATCCACTTGCGATTTGAAGCTCTCCTGACTGCGGCACCCCGCAAAGCGGCATGCATCAGCTCAGGAAAAGCTCTCCCTGCAGTGCGGCTCCGCACCCGCCCCCACGGCCGGCCGTGGACGGACGCGGCGTCTAGAAGCGCCAAGACCCTACGGCGTGTTCGTGTCGTGACAAGCCCGGCGTTGAGGTCTGAAAACGCGTGGATCGTTTAATGTTGAACGATCTGCTGCTTTTCGATCGCCAGATTCTTCCATATTGGCTGGTACTGGGCTACTCGCTGCCTTGAACCTTGAACGCCCCTGGCAGGGTCGTCGTGGCGTCGACACGACTCAACCTTGCCGTACCTCTCTCTCTCTCTCTATCATTATTTATGTGTCTCTCTCTCTCTCTGTTTTCTCTCTCTCTCCCTCTCTCTCTCGCTCTCCCTCTCTCCCTCTCTCTCTTGTTCTCCCTCTCTCTCTCTCTCTCTCTCTATTATCCTCCCTCTCTCTCTCTCTCTATTCGTGCAAACGGGGACTGGACGTCAATATCAAGTCCGACCGTTAGGAACTACACGCTTCTTACCGGCCGCGGGGCGCATAAACCAAGCCCGCCCGCGCACCGACATGGCCAGCTAGTGAGGCGTGGCCCCTGCGACGGGGAGGGGCTCCCGATAGCCCAGACAAAAGCTTGCACAACTGAGCGCGCTTCCTTCGTGTCCACTCCCTCCGCCTCCAGCGCCGCTTCCCCCTCCACCTCGAGCCACCCTTCCCCCTCCTCTCTTACCCATCCGCCTCACCAAGGCCTTCCCCATTTCCTCCTCCCGCTCCTCGGAATCCCCTCTGACACTGCCGGTCGGTTCGTCGTCGTGCGACGGAGGACGTAGGCCGCCCTGGACGGTAGTCCAGGGCGGCCGAAAAGGTAAAGAAAGGCAAGAGTACACCCTGCGAAATGCTTAAGAAATCATGGGTTAAGAAATTCATAGTCTCAGAATTTGAATAAAAGCCCAGAACTTCTATCAAAATCTTGGGATTTACATTGAAAAGTTAAGAATAATCGAGACTCTGGCCGAAAACTGAGGTTTTCTTAAGCATCGCCTAAGGTGTAGAGAGGCACGAAAGGGAGCGACCGCGGAGCGCAACGCAGTGTGAGGAAGGAGGAGGTGGGAGGGAACTGTAGAGCCTGTACGCGCTGGTGGAGGCAGGTGTGCCTAATCACCCCTGCTCTTCCTCATCCTCCTCCTCCTCCTCCTCCTCCGCCTCCTCCTCCTCCTCCACCCCATCCTCATCCTCTACCATTATCATATTCCCCACCCCCCTCCCGTTTCTCCTCCTCCTCCCCCTCCTCCTCCTCCTCCTCCTCCTCCTCCTCTCCTCCATCCTCCTCTCATCATCATCACCATCATCAATCATCATCATCATCATCATCATCATCATCATCATCATCATCATCATCATCATCATCATCATCATCATCATCATCATCATCATCATCATCATCATCATCATCATTCATCATCATCATCATCATCATCCTTCTCCTCCTCCTCCTCCTCCTGCTCCTGCTCCTCCTCCTCCTCCTCCTCCTCCTCCTCCTCCTCCTTCTCCTCCTCATTATCCTCATTTGCATTATCCTCCTCTGTAGGTCGGCGCTTGGACCAGCGACTCGAGCCTCGGACGGCCGCTCGGGGCGACGCGGAAACCACTGGAGAAAGCATCCGGCCAGGCGCGGCAGGTGGAAGCAGCCCCAAGGCCCCACCATCTCCGGAAAGAGCCGGCCAGGCTCCAAACCCTCCAGAACGGGGCAGGGGGGGGAGGGGAGGGATGGGGATGAGGAGGAGGAGGAGGAGGAGGAGGAAGAGGAGGAGGAGGAGGAGGAGGACGAAGAGGATACGAGCAGGAGGAGGACATGAGGAGGAGAAGGTGACGGCGCGGGGGGAGACCGTGGTTTCCCAACAAGACAAATATGTTCAAGAAATATTCTCAAGAGGTGCCGAAGCGGGGCAGAACCCGGACCCCGATTTCAAGATTCGGGGCCCTCGACCTGGGCGAATGCAATCCGTGTCGAGCAGAATGCCCACTTTTGCTGGCATGCGTGTGAATGTGAACATTGACATCGGACAAGGAGGAGGAGGAGGAGGAGGAGGAGGAGGAGGAGGAGGAGGAGGAGGATGACAACGACGAAGACGACGACAAGGACGAGGACGAGGACGAGGCGGACCTGGGAATGAGAAAAAAGAGAAACACGAGAAGGGGAGGGACGGGGACGAGGACTGCACCAAGGGGTGAGCAGGGAGGCGACGGGAGAGGCGGGGGGAGGAGGAGGAGGAGGAGGAGGAGGAGGAGGAGGAGGAGGAGGAGGAGGAGGAGGAGGAGGAGGGAGAGGGAGGGAGGGAGGGAGGGAGGGGAGGGGAGGGGAGGGGGGGAGGGGAGGGGAGGGAGGGGATGGGAGAGGAGGGCTTCTCACACCAGAGAGGCCGCGGGGGCCCTGGCCCCCGCGAAGCCGATCGCGCGAGCGGGGGGGGGGGGCCTGCGGCGCCTCCAGGCCGGCGGAGCCGCAGCCCCCGCCGCTGCTGGCCGAGGGCTGCGAGAGCCCGCGAAAGTCTGGCGCGTCGCGCGGGGGATGTCGCGCGCGGCAGGCGCGGGCCCCGCGTCCCCGCACTCCGTCCTGCCCGCACCCCCGCCTGCCCCGTCTCCACCGTCCCTCCGTCGTGCCCGCCCTCCTCTCTCTATTTCTCTCTCTCTCTCTCTGTCCCTCTCTCTCTCTCATCCTCTCTCTCTCTCTCTCTCTCTCTCTCTCTCTCTCCATGCGTATATGTGCAAATACGCATGATCGTGCAAGAAAGTATTAATGTGTAAGACGGCCGTACCATCCAGGTATACATCATTGTTTGCCCTCACAACCATACGACTATATAGTGCGCATACAATGTGTGTACGCCGGTACATTAATACATGTGTGAATACTGACATAGTTTGTTCTTTTCATACAAATGTGTATAAGTAGGTTCGTGTGTATATATACACACAAACATACATATACAACTATATCGCGATCGCCTTCGGCAAAGATCCACCCCTCTCTCTCTATATATATATATATCGTTCTTTCTCTCTCTCTCCCTCTCTCCCCACATCCTACTCTTCGACCTCCCCTATCCACCCGCACCTCCCTCTCTCTCTTCCGTTCCTTCCCCTCTGCAATCCTCCCTACGCCTCCCTCCTCATCCCGCTCTCCTTCCCTCCTTACGCTCATCCTGAGCGCCGAGGGCCAGCCGTGGACATGGCGGCCCCGCTGGCCCTCACGGGGCTGCCCCGAGCTTTGCATGCCCCACGCAGCGAACCTCCACCGAAGGCCCCAGTGGCTGTACTCGCATGCGGTTCTCCCACCCAGCACAACGCTTCGTGGCCCCATAGGGAGCTCCACCGAAGGCCCCAGTGGCTGCACTCGCATGCGGTTGCCCCACTCAGTACAGCGCTTCGTGGCCCCAAAGAGAGCTCCACCGAAGGCCCCAGTAGCGGCCCCGCCCCATTGCGCCGCACCCCTCGCACGTTTCGCGGCCCCATGGTGGGTTCCATCCAAAGCCCCAATGGCAGCGCCCACATGGCGGCCCCGCCCCATATCGGTACACTCTTCGCATGCTTCATGGCCTCATGAGGAGATCCCCCGAAGGCGATGCCCGCAACGACGGTACTCACAACTGCATATGGTCCCTCCTCCTCTTCCTCGTCCTATTCCTCTTCCTCCTCCTCCTCTTCCTCCTCCTCTTCCTCCTCCTCCTCTTCCTCCTCCTGAGTCCCGAGTCCTCATCCATTTTCTCCTCCTCCTCCTCCTCCTCCTCCTCCTCCTCCTCCTCCTCCTCCTCCTCACCATATCCTGCTAATCCTCGCGCGCGCGCCTGGCTCCCCGTTCGCGAGCACCTCGGGCAGGGCTCCCAGACCTGACGCCAGCGCAGGCCCACGCGAGCGGGGCACGAGAGGCAGGAGCGGCAGCGGCCGTAGGAGGGGCAAGGCAGGCGAGCAGGCAGGCCTGCCTGCGCACAGAAACCTGAACAACTGAGACGTGAGAGGAAGATGCATGGACAAAAGGGCCGAGGCAGAGATGCAAAAAGAGGCAGGGACATACATACATGCACGCAGGCACACACAGAGAGAGAGAGAAACAAGTATAAGGAGAGAGAGAGGGGGGGGGAAAAGAGAGAGAGAGAGGGAGAGCGAGAGAGAGAGACAGAGGGAGGGGGGAAGAGAGAGAGAGAGAAAGCAAAAAAAACTAAGATGGTGACCGATAACAAGGTACGGCGAATGTCGTTCTTAGCGCGCAGTGCCGTCGGCGGTCACTGTCCCAGTCCCATGCGCACTGCTCAGGCGTCAGGCGAATAAATGACGACAGCGGGATCAACCTGTGGTAACCTATACGACCCGCACGTCGATCGTCGATCTCCACAGATGCGATCGCACACGACGCCAGACGGACACTGTGGCGACAGACGAGCCACGCCATGACAAAGACCTGGCGTGCCCCGAGCAACAACTTCGGGAGCGGCCAAGAGGGGGGTGTCCAAGAGGGGGGGGTGCAAATCATGACCGGCGGCATGTGCGCGGCCCAGCGGGGGGGCCAGGGACGTAATGAATCAAGAAGAGGCGTCCTGAGATCTGGGGAGATATGATGGCCCCCGCCATGATATCCACCCCCCCCCTAGTCATCACCCCCCTCTTTTCCGCCCCCGACAACGGGGGGGAGAGGCGAGGAATCAAAAACAGCCTGGCCCTCATCCGCCGGGGGGCGATCGCTCGGCGAGAGGGGGCGTCGGCTGTGGCTGGCCGTGGGCGGCAGCTCCAAAAGCGTCCCTTCTGGGCAGAGCCGCCGACCCCCGCTTGCCGGAGGACGTTGGAAACGACTACAGCCCTCCTTGAGGGGCAGCGGGTTGCTCGGTGTCCGCGCCCCTCTTCTCCCTCGGGAAGGAGTCTCGAAGAAGAAGAAGAAGAAGAAACGCCATAAGCATAAACTGCTGGCGCTCCGCACGGGCTTCTTGGATCTGCGCCGGACCCCCCTCCCTGGCGCGCGGAGCGCGCAAGGGGCGGCGCCGGAGGAGCCGCCGGGGGGGGTGGCCCAGCGCGGATCCAAGGAATCCGCGCGGAGCGCAAAAAGTTTACGTTTATGGCGTTTGTTATTTTTCTTCTTCTTCTTCGAGACTTCTTCCCGAGGGAGAAGATGGGCGCGGACACCGAGCAATCCGCTGCCCCTCAAGGAGGGCTGTGATCGTTCCCCTCGTATGCGCTGTCGCGGCCGGCCCGGTGGACGTCACCACATATCCGCGGCTCTATACCCCCGCCCCTCCCCTCCTCCTCCTGCTCCTGCTCCTCCTCCTGCTCCTGCTCCTCCTCCAGCTCCTCCTCCTCCTCCTCCTCCTCCTCCTCCCTCCTCCTCCTCCTCCTCCTCTCCTCACCGTCCTCCTCCTCTCATTCATCCTCTCCTCTCTTCCTCCTCCTCCTCCTCCTCCTCCTCCTCCTCCTCCTCCTCCTCCGCCTCGCCGGGGAAGGACTGGCTGTCCCCCCTCCCCCGTTTCCCCTCTCCCTGGGGTTCCGAAACGCACTTTGGAGGGGCCCGGGAGGGCCCCCGGGGGGCCAGGGGGGGGCGGGCGACGAGCTCGTCAGCGCACGTCTGGGGCCCTGGGAGCCTCGAAAGACACCCTCCGCGGCATCGGTGATGCCCAAGATGCCGTCCAGGATGGTTCAAGACTGGCTCCAAAGCGCCAGAGAGGCCTCAAGAACATCCAGGATGGCCTCAAGACGGCCCAAGAGACCCGAAGACTTTCCAAGAGGGCTCCAAGAGGATTCCCAAAATGGCCCCAAATTCTCCAGCATGCGCCCAAGAGGCCCCCAGGAAGACCCCAGAGTCTCTACAAAAGCTCCCAGGAACCCTGAGAAGACTCCCAAAAGGCCGCCCCCGAGGCCTCCAAGAGGCACCCAAGGAACCCCGCAATAAGCGCGGAGGAGGAGGAGGACAAATCTGCAATAACTACACGCAGGCAGCACGGCGGGAAGCGGCAAGCAACACGCACGAAATCGGAAGCCGCACAGATCCTCTTCTGGGGGGACGGCGGAATGGCGCAAGCCTCTTGAGCAATAGGATCCCCACCAACAGCTGGGGCAACCTTGGCCCCGCTAGCCGACCTGCCCCTCCTTGGGCGGGGAGGGGTGCCGTCTCCTCCAGGTTTCGCAGTACCCATCCCCACCTAGACTGGGCCCGCTGGGAGAGCTAACATCTCCTGTCCCAGTGGGGGGGTGCCAGCTTGGCCCTGGCCCGCGTGCGTTCGCTCGGAGGGAGCGGCTGCAGCTGCCGCGGGATGCGCCTTCCAGCATCCCTGGCCATATCTGAGCGCTTCCGCTTCGACTTCGGCTTCGGGTGTGGGTCCAGCGCGTGCGCCCTCCTTTCCCGCTCCCCCCATCCTCTCCCCATCCTTCTGGCTGGCTGGCTCTCTCTCTCTCGCTCTCCTCTTGCCGCCCCCCAGGGGCAGGGGGATGAGAGAGTGGGAGGGGGAGGAGCGGGAGGAGAGACGGGAGAGGGAGGGGGTTGAGGAGGGGGGGGGGAGGAGTGGGAGGGGGAATTTGAAAGGAAGAGAGGAGGACAGTGGAGGGGGTACGAGACGGAGGGAGGACAATTACACAGAGCGGCAAATAGGCTTGGCAACGTCCACGAGGTACGGCAAAAAAGGCACGGCACGCGCAGCGCACAACAGCACAAACGAACGAGCCGGCACGGCTTGCACGGGACGGCGCGCCTCCCCCAGCAGTCCACCAAAAGGTTGTCCTCGAGGGGGAGGAGGAGGAGGAGGAGGAGGAGGAGGAGGAGGAGGGAGGAGGAGAGGAGAGGAGGAGGAGGAGGAGGAGGAGGAGGAGGAGGAGGAGGAGGAGGAGGGTAGGAGGAGGAGGAGGAGGGGGAGGAGGAGGAGGAGGGGGAGGAGGAGGAGGAGGAGGAGGAGGGGGAGGGGGAGGAGGAGGAGGAGGAGGAGGAGGAGGCCTCGATGGCTACCGCATAGGGCCATCAACATTCGCTCTCGAGTGATGCACCGGTGCGGGCGGAGCCGACGCGGGCGCGGTCCCAGCCCGCCAGGGAGGCCCTCGCCGCCAAGCCCCAGGCCATCAGGGCTGTCGTCTCCAGCTCTCTCATCCTCGTCCTGGCGCGCGGGGAGGAGCAGAAGGACGAAGAGAAGCGAGACGACGTCGAAGACAACGACGACGACGACGAAAACGACGACGACGACGACGACGACGACGACGACGACGACGACGACGACGACGACGACGACGGCGACGGCGACGACGACGACGACGACGACGACGACGACGACGACGACGACGACGACGACGACGACGACGACGACGACGGCGCCGGAGGCGGCGGCGGCGCAAGCGGCGGCGACGACGACGACGACGACGACGACGACGACGACGACGACGACGACGACGACGGCGCCGGAGGTGGCGGCGGCGCAAGCGGCGGCGACGGCGACGGCGACGGCGACGGCGATGGCGATGGCGATGGCGACGGCGACGACAAGGAGGACGAAGAAGAGGGGGCAGAGGAGGAGCGGGAGGGGGGAAAAGATAAAATCTTGATGGCGTCACCATCATCATCACCACCACCACCACCAACAACAACAACATCAACAACAGCAGCAGCAACAACACAAACAGTATGTTTAAGACTGTTCGATCTTGCCTGCTCGCGCGCCATTGAACACGTATATCCAAACCCTCGATACCCGCCATCTTCGTCTTTGATCGTGCCCCTCTTGGGGGAAAATCTTCCCTACCTGCCACGTCTAGTTGGCGAAGCCCATTAAAAAGAGGAAGGAACTCAGGAGGGAAGAGACAAGGGGGAGGGAGAAGGATGGAGCACGAGAGAGATTTGCAGGAGGGGGGTTAGGAGCAGGAGTACAAGCGGCCGAACCAGACGGGCGGGTCGGGCGGGCGGGCAGGTCGGGCGGGCGGACCCAGACGGACGGGTCGAGCGGGCGGGTCGTTGACATGAATCGCAGTTTCTAGCGGTAGCGCGATTCCCCAGTAAATCATGAGTGAATCCTAGCCGAGGGCGTGATTCCTGACTGTTCGTGGCACGGCGACGCAATAACAAACTGCAAGTACCACGCGAGAGCACGGTTTCTGCATACATTTTCTGGAAATCCCGCGCGAGAGCGCGACTTTGGAATAAATTGTAAGGGGGTATCAAACTGGAGCCGCTCTTGTTGTAAACCGAGGGGCGACAACACAGTTGAGGAGGAAGATTTGCCCTTACAAAAAAAACGAACGAGGTGCGAGCCCTGGGAGGAGCACTCTACACCGGGCAGTGGTAATCAACAAGAATGGTCCTTTAGAACTGAAAACTCACCAAACACACCAAGAACAATCAGTTTAAGACTGTTCGCTCTTATCTGCTCGCGGGCCACTCAACACGTATATCCCAAACCCTCGATACCCGCCCTCTTCGTCTTTGATCGTACCCCCTTAATGGTATACCTTTCTTGCCTGCAACGTGTTACTCTTGCAGCCCCTATGTCAAGGGAAGAGAGGACGGACAGAAGGAAGGGTCAAAGGGCAGTCGGGTTGCTGAAGTGCGCGTCCTGCATGAATTGCGAGGAGCGATAACGCGATTCCCACATGCATCGTGCAGAAATCCAGAGCGACAGCGTGATTCCTGAGTGTCGAGGGCGCAGCGTCTGAATAAACTGCCAGGAAGTCCCACGCGAGAGCGCGATTCCGGTGTGTATATATATATATATACATATATAGTGAAAACGTCCCGCGCGAGAGCGCGACTTGGGAATTAATTGTGGGAAAAGATCCGGGTCTTTACCGGGTTGGGGTGAACAACTCTTTCATACTGAAAAATTAGCAACCATCATTTCAAGACTGTTCGATCTGATCTGCTCGCGGGCCATTCAACACGTATATCAAAAAACCATCGATACCCGCCCTCCGCGTCTTCGATCGTACCCCCTCGGGGCATATGTCGTTCTTACCTACCGCGTGTAATTCGTGCAGCCCCTAAGTCAAATGAAGTGAGGACAGACGGAAAGAAGGGACAAGAACGAGGGAGAAGGATAGAGCACGGTGGAGGTAGCAGGAGGGGGGCTAGGAGCAGAAAGCGTGGCATAACCAAACGGGCAGGTCGGGCGGGTAGACCCTAACGGGCGGGTCGGGAAGGTGGGCCGAGGCGGCCAGGTCGAGCAGGCGGGTTGCTGAAGCGTGCGTCCTACATGAACCCCGAGGAGGTCTCGAGGGACAGCGCGAGTCCCAAATGAATCGCGAGAAATCCACGGCGAGAGCGCGGTTCTTGAACGTCGAGAGCGCGGCGTTTCAATACATTGCGAGGAAGTACCACGCGAAAACGCGATTCCTGCATGCATCGTGAGGACATCCCACGCGAAAGCGCGACTTGGGAATACACTGAGATGAGCGTATCAGGCGGGAGCCGTTCTTGTTTTAGTTCGGGGGCCCGCAATGCAACTTGGTGGCCCCTCGCCTTTCTTTGCAAAAACAAGGTGCGAGCCCCAGGAGAAACACTTACTTCAAAACGTAGATCCCTAACCCTCGATACCCGCCCTCTTCGTCTTCGATCGCACCCCCCTGGGGGTATATCTTCCATACCTGCCGTGCGTAAATCGCACAGACCCCAAGGCAGGGGAAGGGAGAACGGATGGAAGGGGAAGGGAGAAGGATTGGAGTGGCGTAAAGTGGAGTGGAGTGGAGTGGAGATTGCTGCGATGCAGGTTCGGGTTCTAGGAAGGCCTGCGAATACGAGCATCCGAGCACCGCGCCGACTGTTCAGCACGGCTCAGGGCTTTGGGATCCAAACCCCTGGCAATCCTGTCAGGATACGCACGGCCCGTGGCGGACTTCCTCTGACTACAGGGCCCCCTGGGGGATCGCAAAACCTTGTCCGCGATGGCCCCACGCTCAATGCAAAACCAAACCTGGAGGCTCTGGTGAACATTCAGGGCGCGCGCGGAGCGGGCCCAACCCCCCGCGATATGGATTCGCGCACCCTTGGTCGGCGAAAAGATCACCACATCAACATCATGCATAGTCGGACAATTGACGCGCGGTGGCGATATGGGCGGAACCGAAACACTCGAGGCACCTCCTACAGCATTCGGCGAGACAATGCCTGGACAAAAGGGCGGGGGCAGCAGCAGCCGCAGGAAGGGAAGGAGGAGGAGGGGCCTCACTGGAGCCCACGGGGCCACGAGAAGCATCCTTGTTCGCTCCATCGGCCTCCTGGCTGGCCTGGATACTGCCAAGAGTGGCTCGCAGGAGCAGCAGACGGATGAGTGACGATGATAACGACGACAACGACGACGACGACCACGACGTCAACGACGCCGACGACGACGACGACGACGACGACGACGACGACGACGACGACGGCGGCGGCGACGACGACGACTCCGACGTCGACGACGACGAAGACGACGACGACGCCGACGCCGACGACGACGACGAAGACGACGACGACGTCGCCAACGAAGATGACGACGAGGGAGGAGGGAGGACGACGACGGCGACAACGACGATAACGACGACAACGACGAGGGAGGAGGGAGGACGGCGACGACGCGAACGACGAAGGAGGAAAGACGGCGACGGCGACGACGACAACGACGAGGGAGGAGGGAAGACGACGACGACGACGACGACAACGACGACGACGACGACGACGACGACGACGGCGACGACAACGACGACGACGGCGGTGACGAAATAGGAGGGACGACGACGAGACGCCGACGACGGACGACGACGACGACGAGGGAGGAGGAGGAAGGACGACCACGGCGACAAGGACGACGGAAACGACCACGACGCCAAAGAGGACGACGACGACGAACACGAGGAAAGACAGAGGACGACGTAGGCGACGACGACGACGACGACGACGACGACGACGCGGGAGGACGGATGACGGCGACGACGACGACGACGCAAGAGCGCGCGCGCACGCTTTTGTTGAAAATCCGTGTTGCGAAACCGTCTGTTTTTGTAGGTTTTTTGGACACACGATTTTGACATTCTTCCGAAACCGATGGGTTTTGAAGGATTTCGGCATACGCGCGCGACGACGCGCGCGTCTGCATTTCGTCATATTTATTGCGCAGGATTCTCGCGACGGCACACGCGCAAGGGCGTTCGACTGATTTCGACATGCGCGCGCGAAGCCCGTTTGGTAGCATGTTGCGAAAATCATGGTTTTGCTTTTTAAACAAAAAAAGGTTTTCTTAAGACTTCGCAAGAGCTCGCGCGTAAGCTGTTTTAGCAAACCAATGTTGCGAAACCCTTCCGACACCGAAGTTTTTGTTGCAGGATTTCGGCATGCGCGCACGACGACGCGCGCGTGCGCACTTCGTCCCACTTTCCCACGGGATTCGCGAAAAAATCTAATGGTGGAACAAAAAATGTCCCCGCGTATCGTTATTTACGAGGGAACCTCAGGGGACCCGATACCGGCCCCCCTGGGATAGTGAAAACTCAGATTTAGGATGGACATGTGGTCAGAATCATATAGGATTTACGTACCCGAAAGAGGGGCGGATAACGCCCGGGGGGGTGGGTAGAGTCTACTCTCTTTCTAGACAGGAGAATTGATCACTCTGCACCGCGCGTGGCCACCTCCCACGCTCGTGCAAAAATCCCACCCTCCCATCCGCTACTTGGCTGGCAAAAAGCATAAGGTCGCGACTGCAGTTACAGCGTGGAGCTCGTCCGCAACTTTCATCGAGCTCACTCGCACGCGGACCCTCGTCGCGCAGGCAAAGTCAATCTTGCGGGAGAGAGCGTGGCAACGGCGTCGCCGAACGACGATAAGGTGTTTGGCAGAGATCAAAGGGTCGCGACTACAGTAACAGCGTGGACCTCCGCCGCTACTTTCATCGAGTTCACTGGCGCGCGGACCCTCGTCGCACGGCCAAAGTCCATCTTGTGGGAGACAGCGCAGACGACGGCGACGACAACCGACGAAGAGAATGATCAAGACGACGCCGTCGGCAATGATGACGATGACGATGCCCCGCATGGTATGATTCGACAGGGACCATGCCTCTGGCAAGCGCGCGAGCACATTGGAATACATCCGGCGTCCGCGCGTGAAGGCTTTCTTCGACAAGGAAATTGACAAAGTATTGGGCAACCCAAGAATCCGCAAAAGCACGCGGGATGAAAGGTTCCAAAGTCTTGTTGGAAAAAACCATTTGGTTTTTACGTGTTTATGCTGAAACCACCACGAAACAAAGGTTGAGGAAGGATTTCGCCTTGCGCGCGCGCATGTTGCCCGCATGGTATTATTTGATGGGGATTCGTCCCAAGCTCATCTTAGATCAACGCATGCGCACCGCATGGTATTATTTGACGGGGATGAAGAGGGGACCCGATAGCGGGACTAGCTGGGATGGTATGAGTTCACAGGGAAAATGGACAAGGATGCAGAATCATATGTAAATTACAATACCCCTGGTGGGAGTGGTGATCCAGGGGGGGTGGCGGGGGTAAAATCTACGACTTTGCCGAACTTGACGTTGTCGACTCCACTGTTCGCGCAACCCACCAACCAACCCACCCGCAACTTGGTTTGCAAAACCCATGCGGAAGCGATTGCGGTGAGTGCTTGGCGTTGGCTGGTGCACCTTTGCGGCCGCACTGGCCCGCGCATGCTCGCGCGCAGCAGCCAGCTAGTTTGGCGCGGCCGACGCGAACGCGGTGGCGCTGATCGCTCGGCACATCCCAGCGGGCACTTCAGTGCAAGTCGGCGACTTGGGCGGGCGCGGTATCATGGCAACGTCGACAACGGTAAACACGATGATGACAGTAGCGATGCTGGCGACGATGTTGACAGCGACGACGGGGCAGCCAGTGACGGCGCCAATGCCGATGACGCCGACGACGATGACGGCGTCTTCGCGTCGGTGATGAAGGTGGTGGAAAGAAATCGACATGCGCGATCGGCAGACGCGCAAGAGTGGCCCGCATTGCATTGTCTGAGGCGGGTCGTGCCACCCCAGCACGAAAACAAGGGCGTTCGAACGAAGTCGACATGCGCGCGCAAAGCCTGTTTGGTAGCATTTCCTGAAAATGTTGAAAAACCGATTGTCTTCTTACGAATTCGCAAGGCCGCGCGCGCAAGTTTGCTTTGAAAGTCCGTGTTGCGAAACCGTTTGTTTTCATATGTTTTTTGACACTCGATATTGAAATCTTTACGGAATCGAAAGTCTTGAAGGAAGTCGGCATGCGCGCGCGACGACGCACGCGTGCGCACTTCGTCCCATTCGCTGCAAGGGATTATTGGCAACTTCTGATTTGTGATCAACGAGTGCGCGCGCAAGTTTTTTTGCTGAAGATGCGGGGGGGAAGATGCCGGTTGGGGTGGGATGATACGAACTCACACTTAAGACGGACGACTGGGGCAGAATCATATGTAAACTGCAATACGAAAAGGGGTGCCGATAACCCTGGGAGGTAGAGTCCATTCTCTTGTTAGAAAATAGAAGACATGTGATGCATCTATGTGGAGCACAGCAACGCAAGCAATGCAAAGCAATGCAGGAGCAAAGCAACGCAGCACAACACAATGCAAGGCAAAGCAATGCACGCAATGCGAATCAATGGAAAACGACGCAAAGCAATGCAAAGTAATGCAAAACAACCCACAACAACGCAAATCAACGCAAAGATGCACCAGGCAACGCAAAGAAAGCAATACAAACCAACGTAACGCAATGCAACGTAACGCAAACGAATGCAAAGTAACGGAGGCCCACACGGCGACGGGGCGGCAACGACGACCACATAGCCGCCAGACCAACGGGCAGGCCCAGAGCGACGGGGCGGCGACGGCGATCACATAGCCACCAGGGCGACGGGCAGGCCCAGAAGACGGGTGGCGATGAGGCGGCGACGGGGCGGCGACGGCGACTGCATCGCCGCCATGTCCACGGGCAGGCCCAGTTCCTCAGAGAAGACATGAGAGCCCCTACTTGCAAGCGCTGCTTGGTGAACTGGTGCTATGTTTTCGCATATGCTCGACCACTGCCCACCGTGAAAGCTGAGAGACATAATCCCACGCAAAATCTCTAAACTCTATTTTCTTTCATATTATATATGGTTTTGACCGTGGTTGCACGTACTCTGTACATGTATATATATATAAATATATATATATATGTATAAATACACATACATATAAACGTTGTGTGTGTGTGTCTCTCTCTCTCTCTCTCCCTTTCTGTTGCTTTGCTTCCTTCATCTACCCTCTCGACTCGCTCTGCCCTCTATTCTCGAAGATCTACTACCTGGTCTTTCTACTCAACTCTTCTCTATACTGGCTGATATGTACTGTCTGCTCTCGTCTCTGCTCTCTCACAATTCCCAGGAACCCTGGAACCAAAACCTGGAATCTGGGAACCTGGCCGCCACCGAAATCGGCCCAAAACCTGGAACTGGGAACCCGGGAACACGGCAAATCGAAATCGGCCCACCGCTTTCGGTCGAACTCGAAAGCAGGAACCCAGGAACCCAGCCGCTTTCCAAAATTGGGCCTGTACTTTCGCGCATTCCTTCCGTATCCGCTAGGACCCCATCAGTGCAAGCACTGAAAAGAAAAGGAAAGACCATAGAAAGACAATGCATGCATATATATATATAAGAGAGAGAGAGAGAGAGAGAGAGAGAGAGAGAGGATAAAAGGAGATAGGTGATCGACTATCAGCAAGAAGTGCTGAGGAATGCGCGGGGAGCGGAGGGAAGATGGTCTGGATCTGCTGGAGAAGAAGCTCGTGGACATACGTGGGCAGAGACCGGCAGAGGCTGGAGCTCGGTGGCAACGCAGCCTACGAAACAAAGGCGAGGTTGCGCAACAAGAGAGCGAAGAAACGCGGCAATTGTGAAGCTCAGAGGACAGCGGGCTCAAAAGCGTTCCATCTCGCGCTCGGTGTAGATTTTCACGGGCTCCGACACCTTAGCAACGCCACCGCCGCCGGCCCGATTTACTCACACACGCACGCGCCTCGGCCCTGCTCGTCTCGCCTGGCAAGAAGTCGATTATGTTGTTGCTTCTGCCTGCAAGTTGAGAGCCTGAAAGCGTTCGAGGTCGGCAAACGCCGGGGACTGTGTGACACGTTCTCGTTTACGCACTCGCGCATCAGGAAAGCGAGTAACCACAAAGAGGGCCAACTTGAGAATATGCAAGGAGTCGCCAACCAGAACGACGACACCGACTACGACAACGTTGTCCAGCCTCACACCAAAAAAAAACACCACGAGAACCATTACAGCGGCTGGCACAAGCCTGACCGCGACAACCACATTTGGAAAACATTGAAGCCTAAGAGCAGGCGTCACCATGACTTCTAGCGCAACATCAGCGATCACACACCGCAAAGGACAACCAGCATCGCGAACGAGCAACATGACGAGCGCATCAATTGAATAACTCTAACGTCGTCCTGTCATGATGGATCACTGCTGGCAACACCGATGACGAAGACGGAGATGACGACGACCGCAAGAGCGACGACCTCGGTGGCAACGCAGGCAAACGTTGCCAGGCGGTAACTGCGGCATATCTCGGTATCACCTGTCACAGGTGCTTTGCCTGAGAAGCATTCACGCAATGTTGATCATGAGCACGCCGTCCAGGCTGACAACAAACGTCACCGACTGCAACAACATGCGAGCTGACACGGCCACATGAACAGGGGGAGTCTGTTGGAGAGGCGGCGAGGGCATAGTTGGATCAGGAGCCCGGGCGCTCACGGCCGTGGTGGGAGATCGAACCCCCTCGGCAGGCCCTGGCATGCACCGGCGTCTGGCCCTCAGCAGATTCCCTGCTCAACGCGTTCACCGCAAGATAAGCACATGTCAACACATGGGTGAAAGACTGTTCTGCGAGAGCGAGAACTCCACAATACCACACACAAACACACATCGCACCACGGCCCACCCACCCATCGACCAATAAAAAACAGCTCTTCGCACTGCTGGCCCGAGTTTCTCCAGTGAGCAAGCAGCTGCCATGGAAGCCTCTGTCGTCGAAATTTGCTGGACACGACAACTCTGTGCTGACAGGCCACCGTCACGGGGCGCTCTGTGCCAAGAGAGAACTGCACAAACATAGACCTTCGGAGCTCCGAGCGGATTGCTTGGATCGGAACTGGCGGGCGGAGTGCGCCAGGGACGGCGCTGAAAGCGCCGCCAGGGGTCCCATTGCTGGTATAAGAAACTTGCGCGGAGCACCGAGAGTTTACGTTTATGCAGTCTTTTCTGCTTCGATCGTAGGCTCAAGAAGGAACAGAGAGGAGGCCAAGGAGGAGCAGAACAAGAGTAGACGAACGCGGACGGCGGACGAGGGCGAGCGGCAGGAAGAGAAGGCACCTGCCGGCGCCAGGTCTCGGACCTCTCGAGCAAGGACTCATGGTCCCCAACCTCGGTTGCGAGAAAAAGCTGGGGTCGTCGTCGTCATCGTCGTCGTCGTCGTCGTCGTCGCCGTCGTCGTCGTCGTCGCCGTCGCCGTCGCTGTCGCTGTCGCTGTCGCCGTCGCCGTCGCCGTCGCCGTCGCCGTCGCCGTCGCCGTCGCCGCCGCCGTCGCCGTCGCTGTGGCCGTCGCCGTCGCCGTCGCCGTCGCCGTCGCCGTTGTCGTCGCCGTCGCCGTTTTCGTCGTCGTCGTCACCGCCGTCGTCGTCGCCGTCGCAGTCGCCGCCGTCGTCGTCATCACCGTTGCCGTCGTCGTCATCACCGTCGTTATCACCTTTGCCGTCGCCGTCGCCGGAGCACGAAGGAGGAGGACCTCCTCATCCTCCTCCCCCTCCCCCTCCTCCTCCTCTTCCTCCTCCTCGAAGCTTAAAACTAAACAAGAGCTTTGCAGATGGAGGGCGGGTGGTTTTCAAAATGTGGCTCTCGCCTCAGCGCCGCGCACACTCGTCTTAAAAATGTGCAAGAGCTTCGCGGATTGAGGGCGGGTCGTTTTCAAATTGTGGCTCTCGCCTCAGCGCCCGCGCAAACTCGTCTTAAAAAATTGCAGGAGCTTCACGGATTGACGCTGGCTCCTTATCAAAATGTGGCTCTCGCAGTAGCGCCGCGTGCATTCGTCCTATGATATTGCAAGAGTTTCCCTGATTGACGCCGGCTCCTCATCAAAATGTGGTTTTCGCCATGGCGCAGCACACATTCGTCTTAAGAAATGCAAGAGCTTGACGGATTGAGGGCAGGTCGTTCTCAAAATGTGACTCTCGCCTGAGCGCCACGCACACTCATCTTAAACATTTGCCAGAACTTCACGGATTCCCGTGGCTAATGTGCCAGAAACGGTGTTTGGGAACGAGTCAGGATTGCCAGGGCTCCACAGTTACGCGGATTCGCGGAATGCTCTGGCACGAATCAGGATCGTCAAGGCACAACAGTCAGGTTCATTTGTGGCGCTGAAGTTCTGCTTTGGCACGCTTCAGGATCTTCAAATGGTCTCCCAACGGGGCATTTCTTTCAGTGGAAATGAATCCTTGTAGGGGCCTATGAAGAGGGAGCTTGGGGGAGGCTTTATTCCAAAATCGTTGATGAGTCTTGGGCTTACACTGGTCCTCCTCCTCCGCCTCCTCCTCTTCCTCCTCCTCCTCCTGCTCCTCATCGTTCCTCCAGGTTGTCGTCATCGTTCCTGCTCCTTCCTCGCCTTTCCTCCTTCCCCCTCCTCCTTCCCCCTCCCCCTCCTCCTCCTCCTCCTCCTCCTCCACCTCCTCCTCTTCTTCCTCATCCTCCTCCTATTCCTCCTCCTCCTCCTTCTCCTCCTCCTCCTCCTCCTCCTCCTCCTCCTCTGTCGTCCTTGCCTGCCCGACTATCGAGGCCCTTGGCGCCCTCAGCAGTGAAACCAAACAGCGTCTGAGGGCCTCCCCCCGTGAGAGAAAATTCCATAGATCATCGCCCCGCCGCAGTTTTGACGCAACTCTCCCTCCGTCGGCTGACACTCTTGGCTCGCACTTGCCCTTGCAGCCGCTTGACGTCAGACCCTTTGCACGTGCGATCGAGCATGAGTTCTCGACGCCGGCGCTGTTTGCAGAAGGCGAGAGCGGGGAACACGATCGCCTGGGGCCCCTCCAGCCTGGCCGAAATCGGCGCGTCCCCTCAAGCGTCGACCGCAGCATCTCCATGTGAATTGTCGCCTACACGTAGGAGTGACCCCAGGCAAGGGTGACCTCTGGTGCGCAGCTTATTGGGGAGGCCCCCGGGGATCCGGCGCAACCGCGCAAGCCGCTGCTGTCGCATTCCATCGACGATCAGTGGGGAAAATCCCCGACCCCTTGCTGGGCCAACACCGAAGGGGCACGCGGCGTGCAGATCACAACGTCGGAGGTCTGGGCCCCTCCCTCTCGTCCTACCTTGCCATCCTTTCAACGCCTGCCCACAGACTGAAAGTGCAGCTCGGTCTCATCGCTTGCATAAAATAATCGATCACATCGAATGCCATCCATGGGGGGTGGAGCGCTGCCAATAGGAGTACGTAATCGAATTCACCTATGCCGAGCGCCGTCGACGGCACGCATTATCGAATCGATCGGATGGCTGCCAATAGGGGTACGCAATCGACTTCACATATGCCAAGCGCCGTCGGCGGCACGCACTATCGAATCGATCGGATATTGGGAAGCCCTGCCTTCCTCCCTCCGTGCACCTCGAGGAATGTGTTCTTCACCACCACGCTTGAGCCGTCCCGAGCCATGGCTTGCCCCTCGAGCGCGCGGTGACGAGAGGGAGAGACAAGAAGTAGGAAACGCAGCATGGTGACGCGAGCAAGTAGTCTACATCTTATTTCCTCCTCCTCCTGCTCCCCCTCGTCTTCCATGCTGGTTCCTTGTAAACAACTGCTCCCTGTCACACCCCCAGACGTGCCGGTAGGCTCTGAAAGGCGTTTCGCTTAAGACTTCCTTACCATTTATGATCCTGCAGCCTGAAAGCTGCAACAGCTTTATGGATAGATGGCGGTTCGTTTTCAAGATGTGGCTCTCGCCTGAGCGCCGCACACGTGTTCGAAGCATTTGCACAAGTTTTGAGAGATGGACGATAGGTGGCTTTCAAAATGTTGCTCTCGCCTGAGCGCCGCGCACAATCTTCTTTGAAAGTTTACAGCGGTTTCAAAAATAGAGGGCGGCTCCATTTCAACATGTGGCTCTCGCACATTCGTCTCCAAATTCGTCGACAGTGTCAAGGATCCGTACGGTTGAAGTCCCAGGAACGGCGTCCTGGCACGATTTAGGACAGTCAGGACGCAACTGCTACCTGGATTCGCAGTGTTGAAGTCCGAAGGAGGATGCTCCGGCACGACCTCGGATCGTCAGGACTCAACAGTCACGTCAATCCGCGGCGTTGAAGACCCAGGAAGTCTTCTATGACACAGTTGGAGATTTTCAGGCGGCTCCTTTCTGGTAGGCCACTTCCAGCGATGAACAGGAAATCCTTGTACCCATGAAGAGGGAATTTGGACGGCGGGTTTGTTGCAACATCGTTGATGCGTTTTGGGTTTACACTGGCCCTCCCCCTCCTTTTCCTCATCGTCATAAGCAGCTTCCCGTGACCCTCCTCTTCCCGAGTGCACTCGGAAGTGACCCACACCCGTTTACTGCGGCAGCCCCGAACGGCAGGGGCATGAAGGAGAAGGGAGGCGGAGCGACAGCCGAAACCCGAGGGGGAGGAGGGGGAAACGGTGGAGGTGGAGGTGGAGGGAGGCGGAACGGTAGAAAGGATGAGCTGTGGGGTATGGATAAGGCCAAGACGACGGAGAGGGGAGAAGGAGGCAGAAAAGAGTGAGACGAGGACGAGGGGGAGTTCGAGGACAAGGACGAGGAGGAAAGAAGGATAATGAGAAAGAGGAAGACGGATTGAGGACGGCGGAGATAGAGAAAGGAGCCGGCGGAGGGAGAGAGGAGTAGGAGGAGGAGGAGGAGGAGGAGGAGGAGGAGAAGGAGGAGGAGGAGGAGAGGAGGAAGAGGAGGAGGAGGAGGAGGAGGGGACGGAGGAGGAGGGGGAGGAGGAGTGACACTGGCCAGCAAGAGAAGGGCGGAAAAGGGAAGGAAGACGATCCGAAAGAGCAGACCCGAGAACAACAGCATTGAGATGAGAAAGTCCGCTGCCCTTCAGGAGGGCTATCCCGTCAACGCACAGTAAGGACACGAGCGATCTACAGATAAGAAAGGGCGGACAAATACAGCCCCCCCAAAGAGGAAAAACGCACTGCCACAGGAGAGGCCAAAGAAGGTCAGAACGACTAGGGGGAAGCAAGAAGAACACGGCAAAAGCGCGGAAGAAGCAGGCCCAGAACTCCGCGCAAGGCGACCTGCAATATGCAAATTCATGCAAGGAGCATTGACCTGGGAGAGAAACGCGCTGGGTGTCCCCCACAGTAGCCCGTAATGCTACCTCAAGGAATGCACTGGGGGGCACCTTGAAAATGTGCCGGTACTCTGCGAGCGCCCTGGGGAAGCACGATTTGTCCGCCCCACGGACGCACGATCTTGAAAGCTCTCTAGTACCACTACGAATGCATCCAAGTCGCCCTATCCCTGCCCTAACCCACGGGCCCCTCCGCGTTAGCTATTGGAGGCGAGCCCGTGCTAGCCTCAGCATCCGGCCGCGGGTGAATCGCCTGAGGTGGACGTCATGCTAGGCCTTACGACCTCGTAGAAGAGTGCAATGGAAAGGGGTTCTGCACGTAGGGAAAGCCGATTGCGATCTCGTTAGATATAGGGAACTCAATAATATGCCGAATGTGGTCACCCCTGGGCGTCCGGCATGCCATGCACGGGCTTGCAATGTTTTCCCCGCGAGGCCATGAGCGAACAGCTTCTGGCCTGCACCTGCGCCGCGCTAGGACTCCACAGCAGTGGAGGGAGAGCGCGAGACAGGCGAAGTCTTGCCACTGCGCCGACCGCACAGCGGCAAGCTGGCACGCAGAGCATGCCAAGAGCGGCGACTGCCGAGCGCAAAGGTGGCCACTCTGGAGGGCGAGTCCCTCGATCTGCATGGGCCTGCGGTCCCAAATCGCACGGAAGGACACCATGAGTTCGTGAGAGCCCGCAGCAAATGGGGAAAGACAGCAGAGAGGGAGGCGGGGCCCAAGCCGGCGCTGCGCGCCCGTCCCCATGAGACCTCCGCGCAGGGGTCTGGTGGCAAGAGACGCGAGGCACCTTTCGACGCTGTGCTGCAGATGGCGGCTCTCGGAGGGTAAGCGCGGGCAGGGCAGCGAGGCTCGTGCAAGTGCCGACCATGCCCTGGAGAAGAGGCTGCCTCTGAAGGGGATGGGTCCTCCACGCCGCCGCACACTCCCAATCATCTGAGAGCTCAGCAAACAGACTCATCGCAATTATCCTGGAAGGCTCTGGAACGATTGGCGGCCCTAAACATGGCGGCCCGGCCAGCTTGCTCAAGAGACAGTGCTTAGACAGAAAAGTCCAGGGAGCGGAGGCAGCAGAGAAGGGAGGAAGGCATGGCGTTTCGCGCTGCGCACACAACACGCCGCAGCGTCTCTCGCCGTAATGCGCAGCACCATCGGAATAACGCGGCCGAACTGGGACACCTACGTCAGCACTGATAAGACTAACCTGCTACGGTGGCTGAGGGTCTTCTGCAACGCGCACCTGCTGCGCGCGAGCTTGATACTTGGCCAGGGGACGCGCCAAGCTTCACACCGACACCCGTGCCCGAGAACTACTCCAAGTATCCCGCCATTGTTATGATGTTCCGAACTACTTTGGGATTTCGAGCACCAAGAAAGTACCGAAACTTGAGGGTGTTCACGTGTCGGCGCCTGAGAGGCGATATTCGGTCGACACTGTTTCGACACTTTTCTGGGTGCTCGAAAGTATTTCTGGGATGTGGTCCTTCAGTACGATGGGAGCAGGCCATGGGAAGGAATCACATCAGGCCCATTCGGAGTGCCCGTGCCTCGCCATCTCTCGGCGGAAGGCTTCGGCGGAGACATCCGCCGAGAAGGACTACAACGGTCTTCCCTTCGTTGAGGGCGAAACCGAGCCATGAGTCAGTCGAGGCCCAGATACCCGATGCCCGGGCCAGGCTCGCCACCGTATCCCATACCGATAGGCTTACGTCGTCAGCAAAATCTCCACTAACGGCGAGCAAGGGGGGCAGGCGGACCGCACGCATCCGGAGGGCACCATCTGCAGACAGAGCGAGTAGGCTCTCGGAGAGAGGGGGCATCCCTGTTTGGTTCCCCGTCCTGCACAGAAGCCACTCCCAACGCAGCCACTATACTTGACCTCGACCCAGACGTCCTGGTGGAGCGCCCAAGCGGCCTCGATAACGTGCGCAGAGATCCCACTGACCCCCAGAACCCAGAAGATGGCGGCGGGGAGAAGGGAGGGGGAGGCGGTGCGCACGTCGAAGACGGCCATGCCCGTCTGGGCCATGCCGTGATGGCATAGCCATCTGGGCCCAAGCACTGCAATAATGGTATAACTGATTCACCTTGGCAGTGGTCCTGGCCATGGGGAGGGTGGCATCACGCTGCGCATCTCCGATGTCCTGATCGATGCTGGCACGTTGTTGCAAACTGAGGCAAGCATGGAACCCGGGGGCATCAATAAGTTGACACGTTCTCGGGTCGAAGAACTGGCCGAGGGCCAGAAAAGCGAAAAGCACGACAACGCATGTACCAGCACAGAGGGGTTAGCGGATCGGGAGGCCCGAAGCGAAGCCAAGGCCTAAGAGGCCCGCTCAATAGGAGTCTTGCCCCCAGCAGTTCCCTGTGTCTCTTCACCTCTGGGGCTGCCAACTGGAGCGCCTCGGAGACCTCCTGGCAGGCATCATCTGGGTTGGGGGAGAGGTGCTCAGCTCAATATGCTGGAGAAAGCGATGCCGACATAGGGATCTTAATAAGCGTGGGGGGGTACCCCCTCGACGGGGGTCAACCTCGCCTCGTCGTCGCGCCGCGACGGGGGTCGGAGCGCCTTCGGCGCGTGGTGGCTGCCCGCGACCGGGGTCGATGTGGGGCTGTCGGCGGGGGTGACGCCCCCCCGACGCCTATTTAGAAACTCTGAGTAACCCAAACTGGGACCGGCGAGTGTCGCCGAGGAGGCAGAGGAGGAGGAGAAGGAGAAGAAATAGGAGGAGAAAAAGGAGGAGGAGGAGGAGGAGGAGGAGGAGAAGCGGGAGGAGGAGGAGCAGGAGGAAAATGAGAGAGGATGGAGGGAGAGGAGAAAGGGGCGCGGAGGACGAGAGGAGGGGGATGAGGAGGATTCTGGATTCTGGATCTGGCGCGCCACGAGACTGGCGCGTCCCACGAATGGGGACGAGGAGGAGGGGGAGGGGGAGAGACAGGAGGAGAAGGACAGTGAGGGGGAGGGGGAGAAGGAGAAGAGGACGGAGAAAAGACGGACATGGTACGGAGGGAGTACGGAAGCAGGAAGGGGAAATGAGAAGGACGGGGAGGAGGAGTGCGGCCAAACAAGCCCCACGCAGGTCCCAAGACGCCGAGGCAGCCCGGAAGTGGCCCCCCAGGCACCTAAGATAGCCCAAGAAAGCCCTAAAAGGCAAACCATACTTGAAAAACATGACGCGTGTGTGTGTACATGGTTTTGCCTGTCCCGCGGTTTCCTCTTACAAGTTCCCGAAATATTTTCAAGACGGCCCCTCAGCGATCCAACATCGCCAAAAGATGGCCCCAACATACCCCTGGGCCCCAAGACGGCCCCCAGAGGCCGCAATGTCGACCAGCGTGTGCACAGGATGGCCAAAATCGAGACCCACTGGGTCTGTGGACGGCCCCGGAAGCGAGACCAAGATGGTTAAGCATGGGAGACCAGCGGCAAGAGGGCGCAGCGCTCCGACGCGAGAGGCACGCTCGCGCGGCAAGAGCGCCGCTCACCCTGCCTCGGTGACCTCGATCATGAGCCGGATGATGTTTTGCGTTGCAGCCACGGAGTTGGAGAGAGTCAAAGGAACTCCCCACGGCGCCTAAGGCAGGTCCACAGTGGCTCGGCGCACAGAAAATCAGCGCAGTCCGAAGCTTCTCGCACCCACACACACACACAAACACACGGATATATATATACACACACACACACACATACAGACACCTTTAGCGTCAGCAACCTTGGAACTAGCCATCCAAGCGGTCACGTTACATTACAATGTCGTGAAGGCCACGACTGAGAATCGGCAGGCCAGGTCAGGCTGGTACAAGTTTAACATGTCGCAGGGGGACAAGGCACGAGCAGAAAGACACACGCGTACACACACACACACACACACACACACACACACACACACACACACACGCACGCACGCACGCACGCACACACACACACACACACACACACACACACACACACACACACACACACACACACACACACACGCACACGCACGCACGCACGCACGCACGCACGCACGCACGCACGCACGCACGCACGCACGCACGCACGCACGCACGCACGCACGCACGCACGCACGCACGCACGCACGCACGCACGCACGCACACACACACACACACACACACACACACACACACACACACACACAACACACACACACACACACACACACACACAACACACACACACACACAAAACACACACACACACACACACTTGAGTTTCGGTTGTCCGCGGGCGGGCGCAACGCCACAATGTCCAGAGAAATCGCAGGCGCGCGTGCTCTGGAAGAGAAAGCAAAGCAAAAGCAGGCCCCTCACGGGGCACCAGCGGGCGGCGGCGGCGGGCCGGGAGGCGGCAGGCCGCAAGGGGAGGAGCGCCAGGGCGCCGGCGGAGCAGCGGGGGCAGGCGCGGGGCGAGCCGGCAGGGCGGCGGAGGGGCGGAGAGCGAGGCCGCGCCAAGCTTGACGGGCGGTGGCGACCGACGCCGCGGCCAGAAAAGGCGGCGGGCGGAGGGCGGCAGGGCGGAGGGCCGCGCCAAAGTCAAGCGGGCGAGGGGCGACAGAGCCGCGCCCAGAGGCGGGGGAGCGGGAGCGGGCGGAACGGAGGCGCCACGCAGCAGCCAGCGGCAGAGGGGCGGGAGGGAAGGCGAGGGCACCAGCGAAGGCAGGCGGCCGGCAGGCCGAGCCCGACCAGAGAGTCGGGGGACCGGGGGAGCCGGAAAACGGGGGGGGGGGGCTGGGGCGGGAGGCGCAGCACACGCTTTTTGCGTCGGCGGCGAGGCAGCGGGACTGCTCTGGCGATGCGGGCATTCAAGGGACATAAGATGCGAATTCAGCCATAGTGCACGGGAAGGGGAAAGAGAGGAGGCCGGGAGCGGGCGGGAGGGAGAAGAAGCCCGGTCCGCTTAGAGCAAGGCCAGGCGGCGGCGGGGCAGGCGCCCGGGTGGGGAGCCAGCGGCGGCGACGAGGCAGCAGCAGGGGGTAGGCAGCCGGGAGCCAGCCGGGCACGCGCCCAGGGGGGGGGGAAGCAGGTCGCACAGCGAGGCGGCTGAACACTGAGATCGAGCCGACCTTCCAAGCGACTGAATAGCCAACGAAGACCACCTCAGGAGAGGGGCCGGATAGGAGCTGGCAAGGGCCCAGCAGGCGGGGCAACGAGAGCGCCGAGATCTACGGACCTGCGAGGCGCGGGAGAAGGGGCGGCCCGGGTACCAAGTAGGGACCACGGGGAGGCGGAGCTGAGCGCACGGGCCAGCCGGGAGGGCCGGCACGAGAACAGCGGGCTGGCCTGAAAACCAAGCAAAGTGCCGGGGCCCGACCGGGGAAACAGCCAAGGCCGGCAGGCCTGGAAGAGGGCAGGGCCAAACCGCCAGGGTGGGAGCCGCAGGCGGGGCCTGCCCAAAACCTGCAGAAAGCTGGCGATCCGACCTGCCGAGGCAGGCGCGGGGCAGGGCTACCACCCGGGCGTGGAGCGGCAGCCAGGGGCGACCGGGGGAGAGGCGCGCGGGAGCCGACGGCGAGCGGCAAGACCAGCCCGCCAGAGAGCAAACGCAGCGGCCGTCACCAGGGGGGCGAGGCGCAAGCGGCACAGCGCGCCGCGGTGGGCCCGTAAGGCCCCACGTCGCGAGGGCGGGACAAGCGGGCAGAAACGCGAGCGCAACACTCGGAAAGGGCCAAAGTCGTGAGGGGGGAGCACCGAGGGTGCACGGGGGGGCGGGAAGGCACCGAATGGGTGCAGCAATGCGGCGAAAAGCGGCAGGCCGGCAGGAGGGGCCGCCGGGGGCAGGAGGGGGGGCGGAGAAAAGCGGGCAGGCGCGGCCGAAGGTCAATGGTGACCGTGGCCAGGCGTGCGGAGGCTGGCGGTGCCGAGGGCCCGGATAGCCACTATCGGCCCAGGCGGGGCACGCAGTGCTCCGGCGAGAGACGGCGGGGGGGAAACACGGGGAAGCTCAGAACAGGTCCACGAAGGGAAACAGAAGGAGTCTGACGAGTCCTGGCAAGTCGCTACCAGTGGCGACTGCGAGCCCCAGACCACCAGGCGCTTGCCTTCCCCTAACGGGGGAGGACCATGCCCTTTTCCCTTGGAGCCCTGAGCGCTGACCCTTCTCTTCTCCACTTCCAGCTCCCATGAAGCATCCCAATCGACGTAGATGCCCTTGTTCCGGCAGAGGGTGCGGACGTCGAAGTTGGCCTGAATAAGCTCTGACACGAAATCTCGACAGAAGTTGGGGGGATGTCGGCTGGGGTCCTTGGAGGAGCCGTGCCCCAACTTGCGGTCGCATACGGCATTCCAGCCGATGGTCAGCATGGGGCCACATTCCTTCTTGAGGCGGTTGACCAACTCCTGCCAGGTCTCCTCCCGATTGGCGGTGTAGTTCCAGCAGGGGTGCCACCGAATCTCCTGTCGCGGCTTGAGGTACAACCTGTCAGCGGCATCGTGATGAGGGGTATATTTGCCAGGGAGTCGGCGCACGACGGGGGGGATCGGCCTGGCGCCATGGCAGGACGCGCTCCACCACGTCGCTCCCATGCTCCCTCCTGGAAGCCCCCGGGCTACGCTGTTCATTGGTACGGCGGGTCTTACGCACAGTTTCATCTTCGTCGCTCCCCGAGGTACCCCCGTCGGACTGTTCAGCCTGCTGCACCTGCCCGCGGCCAGGGCTAGGTGTCGGAAGCGTGTCTCTGGATCGCTGCGGGGAACTGCTCGGGCTGGGCCGCGCCCCGTCGTTGCCAAGGTTGGCGGGGCTGTCTACGGGTCGTCGCTCCTGAGAGCTCCCGTCGCAGCCAGCTGAGTTGGAGCGAGAGCGCGACGCTGAGGGCGGGCCGGGGAAACTGCTGTCGCGCCGCTTGCGGGCGGTCCCTGGGGGGTCGTTGGGCGCTTCGATCAGCCGCACACGCCCACCCTCACTGCTGTGGCGGGGCGACGACCTGGGCCTCCGCACGGGCGGGGCCGGGTTGCGGGCAAACTGCTCGTGGGCCTCACGCTTTGGGGGCGCTGGAGGCGGAGGCAGTCCGAGACTTTGGATGGGGCACAGAGCAGGGTCACTGGGCCCGCCCTTCCCGCCGTCCGCCCTCGCGCCCTCGCCCTGGGGTTGGGCAGGGGTGCCGCGAGTGGGGGCGCTGCTCCCGGCAGCTGAGAAGGTGTGCTTCCTTCGCGCAGCAGCTGCCCGAAACCCGGCGATCTTTGGGTTCCGAAGGCTCCTGATGTTTCTCGAGCTCGGGTAGCCAAGCAATGCCTCCTGGCTGTACCGCGCGAGGTCCCGTCCTCTCGTGCTGGCCTGGGGGCCCCGTCCTCTCATGCTGGGCTGGGGCGGGAGGCGCAGCGAGCACCCACACACACACACACACACACATACACACACACACTCTGAAATGAATGTAGACAGATATGTGACTAGATCGTACGGAATACACGAAGGCCTCCGAAGATCAAGAATTTCAGGGTCTCCAGGAGCGCCTCGCGAGCACCGCAGTGGGGGTCCAGCTTGGGGCTCGTAGGGCTCCTGAGGGTGAAGCGCCTCTCGGCAGTCAGCCAGCACGCATCCAAAGATGACGATCTATATCTCAAACTTCCAATGAATCCAATAGAACATCTTTTCAATTGACAGAAGCCCTGTGCATGGCCACCATTTGCCTGGGCCTTAGCATGGGGCAAGCCCACGGACGGCACCCCGAGAGTCCCGGAGCATGCAATAAGCCTCGAGAAGGCTGTAAATAAGCACGCATGTACAAACATAAGCACAGATAAACAGGGGTGCATACATAAAAACACAGAGAGACACAGATGTACAAACTGAAGCATAGAGGCAGGATAGTGTGGGCAATGGCGGCATGGACACCAAACAAACTCGCTTGGATGTTCAAGTTCTGAACAGCTAAAAGCACTAAAGAAATCACGCACGCGCACACACACATACACACACACAACAACAACAACAACAACAACAACAACAACAACAACAACAACAACAACAACAACACAACAACAACAACAACAACAACAACCACAACAACAACAACAACAACAACAATCATTTTACCCGAACGCTCAGTGTTCTCCCCAGTGCCAGGGTTTTCTTGCGACACCAGCCAATACCCCCACTTCGTGGGGGGGCCGTTCAAGCTCTACCAAATATCCAAACGACTCTTCGAGACCACCCACACCCAGCTTCCCGCCCTATGACGTTGGGACACTTCACTTCGTGGCGTGCGGACGACCCTGGCTACTACACTGGCGTGGGGTACACACCCACAGAGGTTGATCACATCTGTTACATATGATGTGGTACACGGTACACGTGAGATGGTACGCAGTGCCAAGATAGTTGGTCACATTTTTGGGGCAAATTCGTGGGGATGCGATTACAGAAGTACATGTGTTACACTGATGTTATACAGTCCCAAGGATGACGCATGCATTGCTCATAGACTCATGGCGCTATGATCCTAACTCTCAGTGCCCAACGCGCGCGTGCACAGCCAGACGGAGGGAGAGAAACACATGTATACAAGGTTCGTGACATACGCACGTACCATTGCCTCAAAACCATACCGCTGACAGCGACGGGAGGATCGCTCTCCGAGAGAAGCTGCGAGAGGACCTCCGCAGCGGCCTCGTCGGCGAAGCTCTCCCGATACTGATTGAGTCGAAGACGCTCGCCCATACATTCCTCCACAGCTTGGGCAGTGTTCAATGCCCCCTTGGCGCCCCACTCCGTGCTGAGCCACTTCTGGCATACCCTGGCGTTAGCAGATACAGATAAATGTCCCAGGAGCCACTGCTTCAAGACGGCCCCGTCAGTGGTCCCCTCGGGCATGTCTTTGCGAATACGTTCTCCATACCAGGTCTCCAAGTGGCCAGCGTTCTGCACTTGGACAAGCGTGTCTTTGGATGAATACTGCAGTAGCCACGCCGTTGCGACCCTATCTGGCACATACAGTGGTGGATCCAACTGTCGGAGCGCCCGGCATAATTTGAAAGCGGTATTATACTCAATGCCCAGGTGGCGGATGGCAGAGCCGTGCTGCTCCTCCAGCTCCTTGGCGCTAGAAATACTGACCGTGCCAGTCACAACCCGATACTTGGCCCACCAAGTCTTGCACGCCTGGTGACTAGCATTGATACCCTTTGCCCGGAGCGCCTGATGCAAATAATACGCACTCTCGCAGTCGGCCAAGGGAGGCCGCGACAGCTCAGGGCCATACTGCTCGTGAAGGTCTTTCGCCGTCAAAGCCATGATCCAAGAACACAGGCGATACCTTGATCCGAGATGGCTACGGATATGAGCGTGAGAGGAAGGGGGGAAGCCTCCTGGGGCCGCTGGGGGTCCTCTTGGGGAAGGGGGGAAGCCTCCTGGCGCCGCATGGGGTCCTCTTGAGAGGCTTTGGGGGGCTTCTTGAAAGCATGTTGGGGCCTCTTGGGGGCTTATTGGATCCTCCCGGAGGACTCTTGGAGCCGCTTGGACGCCTCCTGGGGCCATCTTGGGGGCCTCTTGGAGCCAACTTGGAGCCTCTTTGGAACCTCTTGGGGGCCTCTTGGAGTCCTCTTGGGGCCTCTTGGGACCATCTTGGGCGCCTCTTGCGGCCTCATGGGCGCCTCTTGGGGCCATCTTGAGCGCCTCTTGGGGCCATCTTGGGTTTTAAAGATTCATGAAGAGCCCGCGGGTGGATTTTGATATTTTTCGGATGAGAAAGTCTTGCGTTTGCATATGTTTTCGGAACATCGCATCTTGAAATTATTGAAATCACATTATGTTTGGCAGGATTTCGGCACGCGCGCGCGGCGGCCGCGCGCATGTGCACTTCGTGTCATTTTTTGCAAGGGATGGTGGCCCTCGTAGGCTCGCAACCGTTGTTGCAGAAGGTCGAAGCACCTGAAAAGGTTCCTCGCAAAGGCCCTTTTAACAGAAATGTTTAAAATCTGGTGGGTTTCCTAGGAATCCGCAAGAGCGCGCGGAAGGACATTTTGACAATTTTTTCTGAGAAAACCATTGGGTTTTTGATGTTTTTATGTTAAAATCGCTACGAAACCTAAGGTTTTGGAAGGATTTCGTCTTGCGCGCACGAATGTCCACTTTACCTTATTTTTTGCAAGGGATTCTTGCAATTTGATCAAGTAAAAACAAGAATTTTCATTTTCTATTGTTTTTTGCAAGGGAAAACGAGCGTCAACAAAAAACCGGATCCGGAGCTCATCCACTTTTCTGAAGCTTTCGCGAAAAAATGATGAAAATGTAGCTGCGGCCTAGGCGCGGCGCAGAGGTCGCGCACCAGGGGTCCCAACAATAATAATTCTTTAGAAGGAATAATGTTCAACAACAACAGCAACAACAACAGCAGCAACAACAACAACAGCAACAGCAACAGCAACAGCAACAACACCAACAACCACAACAGCAACAACAACAACAACAACAACAACAACAACAACAACAACAACAACAACAACAACAACAACACACACACACACACACACACACACACAACACACACACACAACACCCACACACACATATATATATATATATATATATATATATATATATATAACACAAACACTTTTGACGGAAGCGGCATCGCGCGCAGCGACGAGGCAGAATCAGTAGAAGCACTCAGCGCAGGGAAGCGGCCCTCATAAAAAGGCTTTGGATTCCGCAGTGCCTACCGCCATACAACACATCCGGGCGTGGATGGCAGTGAGATGGCACGCCACCCGAGGGCCCTGCCAGACGCGGCGCCAAGAGCAGAAAAAAAGGTACGCCATACAGCTCATCTGGGCGTGGACGGCAGCGAGGTGACTCGCCAACCGAAGGCCCTGCCCGACGCGGCAGCGTGAGATGTGGAGGTGTGCCGTGGGCACATCCTGGCGGGGATGGCAGAGATGGGACGCGCCGCGCCACTGCAAAATGCGGAGGCGAGACATGCGCGGAGCAAAGGGCTCGAGAGCGAAGCGACCGTGCGAACAAGCGAGGCGCAGTCAGGAGCCAAGGGGCCCAAAGGAGGAGGGCGGCGCGTGGCCGATGGAAAAAAGTGCGAGACCGGGAAGAGGCAGCGACGAGGGCAGAGCGGGGAGAGCAAAAGGAAGCGCCGGCGCTGGAGCCTAGCGCCGCGCCCGCGGGCTCCGCGCGGCGATGGGGCGCGAGGCGGACCGCTTGCGGGGAGCCGCGCACTCTCTGCGGGGCCTGTGGACCTGCCACCAGCGGGGGCCAGAGAGGGTGCGGCCTGCACACACTGACCGAGCAGCTCGACCGGGAAGTCACGGGGCGGCGAGGACGGAGTGGTCGCAGTTGCAGGCCAAACAGAGGCGCCACTGCACGCGACTGAAGTCGGCGCCGTCGAAGTGCCCGTCGATCCACGAGGCGATCTGGGCAGCCACGGTGCGCTGGGCCTCGCAGGGCGCGGAGGGACCTGGGGCGGCGGCGCTGCGAGGCGTGTCTTGCAGCCTCGGGCGGGGGGGCGGCGGCATGGAGCCAGAGGCTGACCCAGCGGCCTGGCTGGCGGTGCCGCGGGGCTGCGAGGGGGGTGGCGGCGCGGAGCTGGGAGCCGACTGGGCACTGGCGGGCGCCGCGCCGCTGCCGGCCGACGGCCAGGCACCGATGGCTCGGGGACCGCAGGGACCGTCGGAGGCGGGGCCGTAGAGGCACCCGTCGGCAGGTGGCGGCGGAGGCGGCGGGGGCGGCGATGAGCGGTGGCAGCGGCGCCCCGGCTCGGAGGGCCTGCCGTGGTGGGCGTGGGTGGCGACAGGGGCGCCGTCGGCCGTGGGGCCCGAGTGGAGCGTCGGCAGCCACTCCGAGGAGGGCAGGCGGAGGCGGGCCTCGCCGTGGCCGCCGGCCCGCCCCCCAGAGCGGGAGCGAGGTGGCGAGCACGGGGCGGCTGGGAGCGCCCCTGGGCCCCGCCAGCTCGCGTGTGGGATCGGCGCCCTTGTGCCGGCTGGCGGGCCCAGCGGCACGCCGCCGTGCCAGGACGGTCTCTCAGGCGGAGCGTGCCATGGTGCGGCGGGGCTGCCCACCGCCGCACCCACGCGGCCAGGGGAGGCGGCGTCGTTCTCTGGGTGGACCGCTCCCCACATGGGCGCGCGCGCGCGCTGAGCCGCGCCCTCTAGTGAGACGGTTGGCGAGATCTCACTTTTGGTCGTTGTCCAAGAGCCGCCATTCGCCTAGGTTATCGTTGCCCCACGCGGCGCACAAGCTGGAGAAGTACCTGGGCTCGAGTAGCCGTGGGTCTGAGTGGAAAAGAGGCTTGGCGGGAGGGGCAGCGTGGACGAAGAAATCGCGCCACATATCCAGCTTCTCGAGAGCCTGTCGAACGTTGTGGACGCGTGCGAGGAGGTCGGAGGGGGGGTAGGCTTGTGCTGTGGCGTGCCTGCGGGGTTGTCCAGAGGCAGGCACGTGGGTCGCAGGTTGGTTAGCGCCCAGTCGCGCCTTGTGCCCGCGGGCGCGGCCGAGGAAGCGCCGAAAGTACTTCGTCTGTGTACTTCGCGGGGTCGGCCTGGGCGATCTGGGACCGCTCCAGACATGCGCGTCAGAACCGAGCCTGGTGAAACCCTACCTACCTGTACCCAGCCGTGGAACACCAGCAACAGGTCGTTCCGAGGGAGTTCGCCGATGGGCGTCTGGAAGAGCCTGCCGAAGGGCCCCACGTCCACGGCAGGAGGGCGGAGGGCGTGCCGGCAACAGTGCCCGCTGACGCGGCGTCCGGGGCGGCGTCGCCAGCGGGCCCGCGGGCATGGCTGGGGGGAGGACGCGCGGCTGGGCCAAGGGGAAGGGGGGCGGCGGCTGGCGGGGCGCCTGCGGCGCCGCGGGACGGAGCGAGGCCTGACCACCCGCCCGCTTCTGGCGCTGGGTTGGCTGCTAGGGCGGCGAGACTTGCGCCTGGAGCGGATGGATCTGCCCCCAGAGCGGCTGGACCTGCTCCTCCTCCTCCTCCTCCTCCTCCTCCTCCTCCTCCTCCTCCTCCTCCTCCTCCTCCTCCTCCTCCTCCTCCTCCGCCTCCTCCGCCTCCTCCGCCTCCTCCGCCTCCTCCGCCTCCTCCTCCTCCTCCTCCTCCTCCTCCTCCTCCTCCTACTCCTCCTCCTCCTCCTCCTCCGCGTGCTCCTGGCGCGCTTGTAGGGGGGAGATTTGGAGGGTCCGCGGCGCCGTGGGGGCGCCGCAGGGCCCATCCGACGTCGGTGAGCCTCTGCAGGAACTGCGGCAGGAGGATGAGCGGCGCGGCCACACACTGTTTTTCGTAAGCGGCGAGGCAGCGAAATCCGCACCAGCGTAGCAGCCAGGTAGGGGCACACACACACACACAACAAAAATAAACACATATCTATATATATATATATATATATATATATATATATGTATACACACACTGACTGACTTTTTTGGCGGTAGCGGCCTCGCGCGCGGCGACGAGGCGGAGTACGTCGAAACACAGTGCAAGCGGCCTCTGGGCCCTCAAGCATCACTCAGGATGTAACACCTACCGACGTCAGCCATCCGGGCGTGGATGGCGGGGAGGTGACACGCCATACGGTGGGCATTGCCCGATCGGCAGCATGAGAGAAAAAGGACTGCATCAGCGCATCCGGGCGTGGATAGCAGGGAGGGTGCACGAAGACCGAAGGACCTGCCCAGTCGGCGAGCTTGGTGTCAAAACCGTGAGATGGCTGAGCAACCGTTGAGCAAAGACAGTGCCGCGCCAAAGAGCACACCCAAGGAGAAGCGCAGAGCACGAGGACAAAATTCAGGGCAGAAGCCCATGCGACGGGAGGGCGGCGAGGCGCAAGGCGTAACTACTGCCCGAGCCGACGCCCCCAGCCTCTGGAGAAGCGAGAAGCGGGTCGCTTGCGGAAAGAAGCAGCCCCACGGTCCAGACCAGGGGAGCTGGCACGGGATGGGGTTGGAGAGCGTGCTTCACTGAGGACGTCAAAAGGAATGGTATCAGCAAACCGCCCGAGAATCTCGGCAAAGAAGTCGGCAGGGGCGAGCGTGGCGCCGCCGCCGGGCCGCTGGCAGCGCTTGCTTACCCATGATTTCCACTCGATGCGAACGAGGCTGCAAGGCCGCACTGCATCGCGCTGGGCACAGGAGGGCCCGTGGATTCGTGGTGGGAGGGCGCAGTCGGCCTCCCGGGGGGGCAGCGGTGGCATGCTGCTGAGAGGCCTGCCGCTGCGGCCTTGCTGGCGGCTGCGGGAGCCAGAGCCGGCGGCGTCGGCGCGGGGCCAGGGGCGCGCCCCGCTGCCCACCACAGGCTGGCCGGGCACAAATGGCAGGCCGGCCGCGGGCAGGAACCGCGTCGTCGCCGTAGAGCTGGCCACAGGCATGAGGCGACGAGGGCGGCGAGGGCGCGGCGGCGATAGGAGAGCGCTCCCAGGACGTTCACTGAAGAAAGGCAAGGAGCCTCGGGAGCCCTTTCCCAGCATGGTCGCCCCAGAAGCCCCTTCCCCCTGGCCAATCCCCCCCTGGTCCCTCACCATCTCGCCTCAGAGGCGCACGCTCGCATACTCCCAGGTATCGGGTCTCACCTGCGGCGTGCTCATGGCACCTTTGCCCCGATGACGGCCGTGAGGCCCTGACTCTGCCCTGCTCACGGCACTCCCGCCCTGCCGACGACGCCACGCAACAACACGGCGACCAGGAGCGGGCTTCCGAGCGCTGCCCCCGCCCATCTCTCTCGGGCACACGCTCACGTGGCTTCGGGGGAAGCACCCCCGTAACCTCAGGCCCGTGCCGCGTGCCTCGGGCCACGGAGCGCGCCGATGACGCATGGAAGCGGGACCCGTCGCCGATCCACTCGCCGCCCTGCTCCTTGCTGCACGTCTGCGTCTCCTCGACTTCCCCACCCCCGCCGGCCCCCTGCCCTCTTCCCCCTCCCTCCTGGGCGACTCCTCCCCGCCCACCGGCTCGCAGAGAGAGGTGGCCTACTGGTTCACTGCGGCCATGGCCGCCCGACGCAGCGTGCCCTCCGAGGGGGGCCGGCCGTAGGAGCTCCCAGCCCTGGACGACCCCGCGCCCGGGGTCCTGGTGCCGTGCAGCCCGGGCGCGCTGGCCGAGGCTCCGTGGCCCTGGCTCCGCAGCATCGGGTGGATGCCGCGCGGCGGGCCCCGCTCTGCGTCGAGGGTGGTGGTGGGCACGGGCTGGGGCCTGCCCTGGACCTCGCCGTCGAGCATCTGGTACCTCGGGTTCAGCGGGTTGCTGACCCGGTACGTCGTGATGCCGCGCGGGAGGGACCCCACCTGGGCCCCCGGGATGTCGTGGGGGTCGTGGAAGGAGAGCATCGGCCTCACCTCCGGCGGGTCGTAGATGTTGGCGGGGATGCTCCCGACGAAGCGCTGGGGCACCGCACCCGCGATGTCCTCGCGGACGAGGCTCAGCTGGGGTTCGCCATTGTCCCACTGCAGCTTGCGCGGCTTGGACATGTGCACTGGCCCGATGTCCTCTGGCAGCGGGTAGGGCGCCTCCATGCCCTGCTCCTCGGCGTAGCTGGTGTGCAGCGACGTCGTCATGTTGGACGGCACCCTGGTGGGAGGATGACATCATCTTGCTCCTCGTCTCCTCCTCCTCCTCCTCCTCCTCCTCCTCCTCCTCCTCCTCCTCCTCCTCCTCCTCCTCCTCCTCCTCCTCCTCCTCCTCCTCCTCCTCCTCCTCTCCTCCTACTTCCCCCTCCTCATCATCTTTCCTCCTCATCCTCCATCCTGAGTCCTCCTGCATGCAGCAGCGGGTGAAGCAGTGTAAGATAACTGACGCGACAAGAGAGCTTCGCGGGGTGGTCGGTAGGTCCGACCTCTCGCTCGGGGGGGTCGACCTGATGCTAGCCAGGTGTCATCTCTGGGCCCGCCCGCCCTTTTGCCCAAGATCTCCCGTCCCTGGCTCAGTCCTCTGATCCGGGGTAGGCAATCGGGCGTGGACTGACTCGGCTCAGCGCAAACCTGGTCCAACCAATTTACAAAAAACTGCACTGCAATTTTGGGGTTGGCTTCCCACACCTGACTCAACCGATATGAATGGCGACCTTGGGGGCCCGCGAGCTGTTCCCAAACCCAGCTCAGCCAAAATCCGGCTGTGCAGGATCATGCAGGAACCTTCGCTCTGGTTGGGCCCCGTTTACGCTGAACCCCGTGACCTGCCTGCTGACGAACGGTACAGTTGGCACGCCCGGCCTGTAGACGGGGTCCAGCGGGTTCGTGTTGCGGGGCCGAATGCACTTGTGCTCCGTGATGTCCTTGACGTCCAGCTGCCGGTCCTGGCGCGGCCGCGCGGTTGTCCGATTGAGGCGCTCCCTGTAGTTGGCTGAGGCGAACTCGATGTCGCTGGCGTCGTTGAGGTTGCGAGTGTAGTCCCTCTCGGGGTGTCGCACCTTGGGACAACTATGCTCTATGTCTGTGATGTCATTGGTGTGCCGCCCGAGAAAGCGCGGCGGTGTGTGCGGCCGCTGGTAGCTCGTCGGGAGCTCGTAGTCTGGGCAGACTGGGTCGGTGTGGCGATTGCCACGGCGCTTGACGGCCTTTGGCTGCGCGTACTCGATGTCGGCGGTTGTGAGGCTCAAGTCACGCGGCCGCCGGTCCATGGTCGGGTAGTAAGTAGAAGCCTTACCGCCCGGGTGTTCAGGGTCCGTGTTGCCGACGGCAAGGTCAGGTTTGTTCAGGTGGTTGAGGTGCTCGTAGTACGGCCTCGCTTTGTGCACGTCATCCGTCTTGAGCGAGTTGTCCTCTGCTTTTACGTAAAGCGTCTTGCCCTTGGGCACGTCTCTAGGCCGCACGATGTCCAGAGACATTACATCACTCCGTTGGGGGAAAGGCCGGGCCTCGTCCCGATAGAACGGGGACTCTTTCGAGGGCCCTAGCATGGCACCGGCCCCGATCCGCAGTCCTTGAAGGAGGCGACGGGGCCCGCGCCTGGCCTGAGCCAAATCCACTACGGAAGCAGGCTGATGAAATCGCTGGCAAACCTGATGGCTGCGAGGACAAGCTGCCCAAAGCCGCCACCGACGCAGATGAGTGTGACGAACCCCCGCGGGTACGCAAACTTCAAATACAGACCCCCGCCACATGCGCCGATCTGTCCAGTTGGAGGCAGCAGCACCGCCCCTCTCGAATCGCCCCCCAAGAAGCCCCTCAAGATCCCCCGAAATGTCCATGAGGCCTCTGGAACATGACCCAGGCGCAGTGGCGGGATGGGCCGAGGACAATCAGATTCTCGCCCTCGCATCGAAGCCGCCACTGCCTCTTGCACCCGTCCCCCTTCCTCCTCTGGCGCCTAAGCTGATCGCTCCTGAGGGCCACTGGAACCAGCCGTGAGGCCTATGTAATACGGATTCCGTGCACGGCCCCCGACGCGTGTCAGCTGCTCACCAGGCTATGCTCAACGAGCTGCCTCGCCAACCTGCCGAGAGACCTAGGATTCACGAGTCTAAGACACACTTCGATGAGTGACCGGCACTGGCAGGACGGAGAAGACAGAGCGGGCGGCCTCACGACCCTGGGCCTTCTAGCGATCAAACCTTGGCCTCTTGCCGAGACCCTACGATGTAAATGTGCAAACCTCTGGCCCTGCCCTGAGGAAAAGGAAGCACGCCGCAAGCGCACCAGCTTGATGCACCTCCGACGAGCGAGGGTACTTCCGCAGCAGGATCCGAGCGGGCCCCACAGCTCCGACGAGCGAAGGTAATGCTGCACCTCCTCGATGCGCCGCATCACGGTTTGAGACCAGACCTCGCAGCTCCGGCGGGCGAAGTACAAAGTAGTCCCGCAACAGGCGCCGCACTACCCACACACGCGGCGACATTTCGGGGAGGGCGCGGGCCCCCACAAACCCGCCAGGCCTCACCACCGGGCCCCTCAGAGCACCCCAACTGGCCCTCGGCTCCCGCCATCTGCGGGGTGCCGCTGAAGGTGGCGTAGGGCCAGGGGGCGGGCTATCGGAGAATCGCTTTGGACGGCGCCTGGAAGAAGCAAATGTGAGTCTCGTCTCCCGCCGGTTTCATGCCCGAATCCCACCCTGGGCCAACGCCCCCTCCAGCCAATCGGGCCCCCCACTTGCGCACAGGAGAAAGAGAAGCCAAGCCCACCGCTGACGCTGACCTTGCCCACCCGACAAGTTGGGGTTGCTAGATTTTAAAGACTAGAGCTTCCGACCTGGCTCGCACACACTGCCGCCAGGCCACTAAGTCGGATCAGGCCGGATTCAGCCCAGGGTCAAGCCCGATTGAGCGGGACCGAGCGGGACTACGCCCGATGAGACTGGTTTTCAACCACAGGTATCCCAGCACCGATGCTGAGGTTTGACCTCCCAGGGGCTGCCCAGTAGGCATCAAGCTCAACGTGCGCCCGCCCCCCTCCCCATGGCGGGCACGCGCGGCAGCGGAACCAGACGGGGCAGTGAGACATCGCCGCAGGCGCTGGGCCTCACGTACGCGACGGACTGTCAACGGGCGGGGACCAGGCCCCGCCCCCCACCAGGCTCACTCGCTGCCCCCACGGGCACCTTGGCTGGGTCCAGTGGCCCACCTCCTGGGACCCCCGCCTCTCCAGAGCCCCAGGGCAACCAAAAGCAGAGAGAGGAGAATGATACAGCCACAAGCATGCGCCCCGAAGCCGCCCTCGCATCGACGGCATGCGACAGATTCTTGCGAGCAGAGGCCCCCCTGTCCGACGGTGAACATGCTGCAACTGGAATATCCTGCCGATGATGAGGACGAGCGGATGTGAGTGGCCCACAGACGACCGATAACGTGGGTGACGATGCGAGCGAGAAACCCTGTACAAGTCCCACAAGCTCGGGAGAGTTTTCTCCGAACGCCGGACACCAGGCCAACGCCGCGAGAAGAGGGGGGCTGCGCCAAGTAGATTTCCGCCATCTATTTTGAAAGACATCGATTTTACCGTATAGCTTGCGTTAATGTGGGTTTGTACTACATAGCTTACATCACATAGCTTCCACCACATACTTTGCACCACATAGCTTGCACCACATAGCTCGCGACAGTGTGGGTCTGCAGCACGTATCTTGCCCACCACATACTTTGCACCCCACATACCGTACCCCGCATAGCTTGCGGCGATGTGGGTTTACACAACAGAGCGTGCATCGCATGACTGGAGGACGCTGTAAGCAAATCCCACCCCAACTCATGACAAATAAAACAACGCGCGTGGACTTCCCAAGCGACACACCAGCCGAACCTTGCAAATCGTGGGGCATCTCAGGCGAAACCGCATCTAAAAAAATGCACGCACGCCTCAAGCAAAACCGCACCAGAACCGAACGAAGCCAAGCCAATTGCGAGGACGTCTCAAGCGAAACTGCGCCGAAACCTCACCAAACCAGGCAAATTGCGAGAACGTCTCAGGCGAAACCGAGCAAATTGTGAGGCCCTCCTAGGCGAAACAGGCCCCAGACCAGGCCAACCACAAAAAAATGAGGATGTCTCATGCTGGGCGCCTGGCGAAAGCAGACCAAAGCAGGCCAAGCCAGGCAAAACCAGGGGCCAAGCCAAGCAAACTCTGAGAACGCCTCATGCGAATTGCCCCAAACCAGGCTCCATCCACGAACCTGAAAATTGAACTGAAGGAGTGCATCACCAAACGGGTCCCCCGCGTAAGGGGTCCTTCATATAATTAGAACTGAATGGGGGCGGGGGGAACTGTCCAAAACTAAACGGTTTTGAGTTGCACCTGCCATCGAAACATGTGTTGTTCAAGCTCACGCGCGGCCCCCAGGTTTGTGGCCTCCCCACGGGTTCTCCAAAAACGACAGATTCATGTAGTTGTGCCGCCACATGATGTATGCGGCTGGGGCGCAAGAGCATGTATATGGCCAGGGCGCAACAGCACGAGTTTGTTTTGCGAGTGCTCTCGGGACAACGGTGTCGCGTTACAAGAAATATTCCCGAGGCTGCAATGAAGGCGCCCAGGACCCACCCGTTCCCTCGAAACGCATGCCATGTGCATGCTCGTGCCTGTGTCCACGAAAAGGCGGCACGTTGAAGTATGATAGGCTAAACTCCGCCTCCGTCCTTTCGTATTTCCTTCCTCCTCCTCCTCCTCCTCCTCCTCCTCCTCCTCCTCCTCCTCCTCCTCCTGCTCCTCCCCCTCCTGCTCCTCCCCCTCCGCCTCCTCCTCCGCCTCCTCCTCCGCCTCCTCCTCCTCCTCCTCCTCCCCTTTTAAAAAAATACTCCCTGTCGCACCCCCAGACGTGTCAGTAGGGCGGGCCAGCGGGCAGAGTGTTTCGCCTGAGAGTTCCCCTACCGCGTGTGATCCTGAAGCTCGAATTCTGTAACAGCTTCACGGGCGGAGGGCGTGTCGCTTCCAAAATGCGGTTCTTGCCCCAGCGCCGCGCGCATTCGTCCTCAAAGTGTGCAGCAGCTTCACGCATGGAAAGCGGGTCCTTTTCAAGCAGTGGCTCTCGCCGTAGCGCCGCGCACACTCGTCTTACAAAATTGCAGCACCTTCATAGACGGAGGGAGGGCGGCTCTTTTCCAGAATGCGGCTATCGCCCTAACGTCCTGCAAATTCGTTTAAAAGTGTGCAGCCGTTTCAAAGGTTCGTACGGTTGGAATCTCAAGCATGGCGTTCTGGCACCAGTGGGGACTGTCCGGACGACAGAATCACGTGGATTCGCGGTGTCGAAATCCCAGAAAACGGCTTCGTCGCACGATTCAGGATTGTGGAGGCGCAACGGTCACATTAAACCGCGTTGTTGAAGTCCTGGGAATGAAGATTTGGCACGATTGGGGATTCTCAAACATTTATCCCCCAACGGGCCCGCAACGACAAGACATTCTCGTAGGGGCCTGTATAGAGAGAGCTTGGCGACAGGGATTACTGCAACAACGCTGATGCATCTTGAGTCTGCACTTGTCATCCTCCCCCATCATCACCATCACCCCCACCATCATCATCATCGTTATCAGCATCACTATTATCATCACCAACATCATCACCGTCATCATCAACATCTTCAACAGCATCAACATCATCGACATAATCGGCATCGCCATCACCATCATCAGCAGCATCCCCATCGTCATCATCACCGTCACCATCATCAGCATCAACATCATCATCATCATCATCATCATCATCATCATCATCATCATCATCGGAAGCATCATTCACGTCATCAGCATCATCGCCATCGTCACCATCATCAACAGCATCAGTATCAACATCATCAATATCACCATCAGCAGCATCAGTATCGTCGACATCATCAGCATTATCGTCGCCACCATCATCATTGCCATTATCATCATCACCGTCGCCAACATCATCATCTTCATCATCATCATCATCATCATCATCATCATCATCACCATGGTCATGATCCCCAGTATCATCAGCCTCATCAGCATTGACATCATCATCAGCATCATCAGCATCCCCATCATCACCATCATCTTCACCAACATCATCATCACCATCAGCAGCAGTACCATCAGAGTCATCATGATCACCATCGTCTCCAAGATCATCATCATCATCATCACCATCATCATCTTCATCACCATCGTCATCGTCAGTATCATCATGGCCATCAGCATCAGCATCAGCATCGTCATCATCATTGCCACAATGAACATCAGCATGCACATCCTCATCCTCGTCATGATCCTTTCTCCCGACCTCCTCCCCCTCATCATCATCATCATCATCATCATCATCATCATCATCATCATCATCAGCATCACAACCATCATCATCATGAGCATCATCATCCGCATCAGCATCAACGCCGACACCATGATCATCGTCATCGTCATCATCATCCCCGTCGGCATCATCAGCATCATAAGCATTTTCATCATCGCCATCATCAACATCACAATCAGCATCATCAACAGATTCATCATGAGCCGCATGAGCATCATCGTCATCAGTATCACCATCAAACTCATCATCACCATCATCATCATCACCATCAGCATCATCAGCATCATCATCACCATCATCATCACCATCCCCAGCATCATCGTCATAATCGTCATCATCGTCAACATCAGCACCACCATCAGTATCATCATCCGCATGCTCATCATCATCATCCCCGCCGTCCTCCACCTCATCATCGTCATCATCAGTATCATCGTCATCAGCACCATCATCGCCATCAGCAACCGCATTATCACCATTTGCATAATTAGCATCATCATAATCCGCATCACCGTCGGCATGATGATCATCAGCATCGCAAAAATCATGACCACTGCCATCATCATAATCATCCGCATAATCGTCATATTCATCATCAACAGCAGTCATCATCATCAGCATCACCATCATTACCATACCCGCAGAAGGTTTGTCCGAGGCCAGTGGGATTGCGCCCATGAGCAACGAGCCTGCACCTTGACAACAATGGGGCCAGAGGCAGAGGTGACCCCATGAACCGAATACTTCTCTGTCACGCGGCCCCACGGCCAAAACAGCCCCGCACTGGGTTGCCAACGGGCATTGATGAGCGCTCTCGCCCACCCAGCGGTGAGCGGTCTTGGGCAGGGCTGCGCCACTAAAGTCCACGGGGGTCCTCCCGGAGCTCTTCAATTCAAGATCTGATGAGGCATGCCAGTCTTGCTGCAACAAGTGCGAGGGCCCGTGAACAAGCGAACAAACGCCTCGACATTAACACGGAAACCGAGGAGACGTGTGGGCTTCTGCCACGGCGCTCAGCCCCGGCAATAATGCGTGACAGCCCAGGACACATGAGGCTGCTTCCGCAAACGCTGGAGCGAGGGAATCAGCCAAAGTCTAGACATAACAAGGTTCTCGACAGCGAAAGGAATCTGCATGCGCCTACAACTGCCCCAGAGGTTCTCGCAACATCTGACAGGATTGCTGGCCACCGTGATCCGAGCTCTGTCCAAGGGATGCGCCACTGCCGCCAAACCCCAGATCTCGCCGTCGGACCTCAGCCTGCTGGGCCAGGAGCCTGGAACGCCAGGCGCGCGCAAGGGACCAGCGCCCCTGATCCTGGTCCACCTCCGGCATGGCACGCCGACACGCAGGCCCCAGATCAGTCTTGCATCCAGCCAGCCCCGCACCAATCTCGCCGCGCTCGGGACGGTCAGGCCCCAGGCGATGCCCCACTCGATGGCGAGCCAGCCTCCCCTGCGCAGCGCCGCGGCCAGCACGTCCCCCCGCCCGAGGAGACCTCCACGAAGATGGGCGGCGCCAGGAATCGCTTGCGGCGCGGCCCCGGCAACTTCCTCAGCGCCAGCTGAGAGCGGGGTCCAGCAGGGCCACGCACTGCACGGCGGTCGCCAGCCACTGCAGCAGCCCGTTGGCACGCCCCGGCATCAACAAACGGGCGTCCGACACGACGGTCGCCCAGCGGCCGCGCAGCACGCCGCTGGCCGCCCCTCGCCTCTCTACGGGCAGCCCCGCCTGGGACGGGGGCCCTGGATATTCTAATATTCGGACATTCGGATATTTGGGTTCCAGCGGCCGCGAATATCCGGTTATCCGAAGAGGCGGGGGAGGCGGGGCAGGACCCTGGGCGGCGCTCGACTATCAGAATGTCGGAATGTCCCGGAGAAGCGGGGGCGGCCGCGAACATCCGAATATCCGAATGTCCAGGCGCGGGGGGGAGCTGGGCTCTGGGCAATCGAGAATCCTGAAAATATATCCTGGAGGGGGGGGCGCCGGCCCCAGGCGCCCGAATATCTGAATACCCCAGTTTCCGACTATCCAAGGGGGGCGGGCGCGGCCGCGAATATCTGCATATCCGAATATCGGATTAAACAAGCCGAAGGGGGGGTCGGGGGGCTGGGCCCTGGGCGCACGAATATCAGAATATCCAAATAACTGGGTGACCAGGCCAGGGGCCTGCCCCAGATGTTTGGACTTTCACATGATCAGATGATTTGGCCGCTGTTCGGAGCAATCGGCGCAGTTCGATTACCCTCGCATGAACCTTGGGCACCAGCCGAGCAACGAACTGCCCACTTGTCGGGCGAGGCGGGAGGGGGGCGGGCCGACTACGATTGCTTGGGCCTGTGGTCACCGCGCAAACGACGCACCGGACCTCTGCGCCCCCCGCCCCCGTCTGCCCGCGATGGCAACGACGAGTCAGCAGTCGCGTGTGGAACGGGCCCGGCAGCGAACGGAACTGACATCGCTCTCCAGCGACCCCCACGGGCAGAGCGCTGTCAACCCGGGGCCGAGCGGAGGGCGTGAAAATCCTACTCAGAGCAAGCCCGCGGTCTTTTGGACTGGGCCCAGCGGACAACAAACGCCCCGCCGAGACTGGACACGCACCCGACGCACCCACGAAAGGAAGCGCGGGGAAGGCGGCACGGCTCTCAGCAGCTGCCGCCAGCGCGAGGCAGGAGCGCGGCGGCCGCCGGCGCCGTCGCGCCATCGCCTGCGGGGGCGGCGAAGCGCGCCGCCATGCCGCGGCGCATCAGAGACATCTATCGGAGCCGAACGATGGCAGGGCAACGACGGGAGGGCATTGATGCCTGCGCGAGAAATAAGAGATTGATTATCTCCACGCGCGCGGCAGCACTGGACTGCCACCTCAATGAATGCTTCAGCGCATCATCGCATCAGCGATCTCTCCGCCCAGCTTCGCGCGCCCGCGCCGGGCCTCAATCGAGCGCCGGCAACGGCAACGGATGGAAAGGACTGAAGGGGGGAACTCTTGCCAGGGTGGGCGCCATTCCCCGCCGATGGCCGGCAGATTTTCTCGTCGCACTCGCGCCCGACAATCCTAGAGCGACGGCGTTGCGCAACCACGGTATATGCTCAACACATCGGAGCCCAAGCAACGCGATACCGCATTGCATTCAAAGGAATCTCGCTCGCGATCAGAGGCGCCCGTCGCGCCTCGGCGGCCGCCCCCGCGCGCCTCGGCGGCCGACCCCAACGCCTCAGACTCTAGACCCCGAACACCATGCCCCTGTCAGTCGCCGCCCCGCGCCGCCGCAGTTCCTCGCAGCGCCGCGCCAGCGCCAAACCGCTGCTGCGCGCGTCGCGCGCCACGTCCGGCGGCGGAACGCGCGCGGCGATCGACACGGCGGATCGCGTCGCAGGGGCCCGTCGGGCGGAAGGTCGGCGGGGGGGAGGACGATCGGGATCGCGCGCGCACGAGAATCGCGGCCCGCCCCCGCCCCCACGGGCGATCCGCGGGGAGGTTGAAGTCGTCGGCCGCGAACACGCGCGCGCAGCCGCTCAGGAGACACGGCAAGCTGTCCACGAGGGCAGCCAGCGCCTCGGCATCGGCAACGCAGACGCGCGCCGAACAAAACCCCGCCCCCCCTCGCCCCTCTGCGCCTGGCGCGCCCCCGCCCCCCCCCCGCGCGGGCGCGCAGGGCCGTCGCCGCCCGGAAAGGAGAGGGGGCAAGGGCATGCTCGGCGCCTCGCAGGAAAGCTTTCCCGCGCGCGGCCGCGGGCCTCTGGGCCCCTGCGAGCCTCGGCGAAGATCTGCCGCTAGGTCAGCCAGAAAGCGAAGTCTTGCGCGGCGAAAAACGAGCGAACCTTGACTGTCGCTCGAAAGACTCGCCACTCGAAATCACGATGGCGGCACGGCCCTCGCAACCCCGAGCGACGCCATCGCTCGGCGATCGGGACGCCTATCTGCACGTCATCGAACGCGCGCGCGCGCCTTCGCGCGGCGGGGCATTCGATCGGTCGGGCAGATCTGCAGGGCCGCCGCAATGGGCTGCCCGGCGCGGCTCATCGGCACGCAAAGACCAGTCGAGTCACCCATGAAATTCTGGCAGGGCACGAAATAGAGACCGCGCATGAAATAAGCCATCGCTGCCATTCCCCCCCCCGCGAGTGAACCTAGATGAGCTGGCTCGCTCGGCGCGCCAGGGCGGCTCGAGCACAGCGCAGCCCAAAACAGGGGGAAGGGGGGGGCGCTGGAAAACGTCTACGCGGCATCAATGACAATCTCTGGAGTTGCGCAAGCACCGCTCTGCATGTTTCCCGCGGCGCGCACGCAAGCGCCGAGCGCGCCCCGCGTCGGCGCTCGGCACCCCCACCCGGTCTCGGGAGAACAAGGAGAAAGGAGAAACGCGAGGCGCCCGCCACGCGGTTTTCACACAACCCCGCGTCAAAGAAGCCCTCGACTACGTGCCGCGCCGGCGACGCCCATGGCCCGCGTCGCCCGTCTGGCACCCCCGCGAGGCATACTGCCGCAGTGCGGAATAGAACTGCTCCCAAGCTAACTGCCTGGCGCTAGGGACGCGTCGACGCGCCTCCGCTGTCCGCGCGGCGGTTCGGCTCGAGCCGGCGCTTCTGCCTCAGCCGCGCCGCGCCCCGCTCCGTCTCCTCGCTCGTCCGCATCCCTGCGCCGACAGATGTCACGAGGCCCTTGCACAGTCTCCGGCGCAAGTCCTTCTGCCGCGCAGCGCGGCGCGTCTCCCAGAGCGCCCTGCGGCTCTCCGCCCTCTCCTCTGGCACCAGGCAGGACAGCAGGCCTGCACAGCGCCGCCCTGTTCGCAGGCGCGCCGCAAGCGCGGCCGCGGGGGCACGCGGCGCGCCGAGGAGGCGGCGCAGACTGCCGCCGGCAACCAGGCCTGACAGGACGCGCAGGATGCGCCGGTCCTCGCCCGCGCGGCAGACGCCATCGCCGAGGTTCTTGCGCGCGTTCGTCAGCATGCGGCACAGCGCGTGCACCTGCGGATGCCGCCCGAGCGGGCCAAAATTGACGAGGTCGGAAAGTCGCGCCGCGTCGCCGATGCAGTGGCGATGCGTTAGCGGCGTCTGGCTGAAGAATTCGAATTTTCGCCGCGCGGCCGACGCGGCGCGACCCTCCGGCCCCGACTACTCCAACTTGATTCGGGCGTCCCTGGGCCTCCTTCAGGATCTGCACCCGATCGGCACGTTGCTGGTAGACGCACTGCACCCAGCGCTTCAGCATCCTGCGCCCGGCCGCGCTTCCCACGGCGCCCGTCATTACGATCTGGCCGCCGGCGAGCGCTCTGATGACGCCGCTGCTCTGCCGATACCCGAAATGCCGGTGCGACGTCGCGGCCTGCAGGATCTCGAGAGCCGCCCTGCCCTTGAAATCCTTACGCTGCGTTTCCTCTAGATACTTCTGCGCGACCCGCTTGAGATCGCCGGCGCACTCTACGCGCGAATCGAAGGGGCGGAGCAAGAAGTTAGACCATTCGACTGCAGATCTGCGCCCAGCGACGGGCGCGTCGCCCCGCGCGTCGCTGACGACGCCTCCCCCGCGGTAGATGCCAGTCATCAGATCAGGGGTCTCGCCCGCGCGAGCGTTGAGGAACTTCTTCTGGATGTCCATGACCTCGCGCGAGCAGGCCGCGCGCCGCCCATTGAAGCAGCATTCCTCGTGGAACACCAAGTGCACGACGTCCTCCGCGCAGGCGACGCAGTTAGGCAGCGCATCCAGGAGCAGCTCGGACGGGGAGTCCGAATAAATGAATCGGACCTGGTTGATCATGTCGGGCGAGAAGACCTCGCGCGAAGCGGATGCAAAGCATCCCGGGCCCTCGCTACGCTGGACCGAAAACCCAGGGCACGCCCCTGTGACGCCGATGAAAGCGTGCGCCGTGCGGGCCTGTTGTGCCTGTTCTATGGCCCCCTGCGCTGGTCGCCGCCGCCCTGTCTTCATCGCCCGATGATGGACAAGCAGCACTTGCACGTCGCGCCGTGGCCGATGGCAAACCACTCCCCGCGAGCAGTGGCGCGGCGTTTGAGGTCGCGCAGAGCGTTCTGAGCGATGCCACCGTCACGCGTGAAGAAGTGACGCATGCACTCGCGAATGGGTGTAAGGCAAACCGCGCGGGTCTGATGCCCACCGCGCACACAACTCGTCGATGATCGGGCCCATCTGCCCGCGGCAGCGCAGGGCGAGCGAAACAACGTGGTGCTCGACCTCGTCGGTGAAGTACAGCCTCTCGCTGAGCCTACTCGCTTTCCCCGCCAGGCTGCAGAGCAAGTATTCGGGCCCAGCGGCGGTCCACGTGAGAACGACGGGTACCTGGCTGCTGCGCTGGAGGACCTGCACGTCCTCCTCCGAAGCGCTCCTGTTCCACTCCAGGATGCGCTCCGCGCTGGCCTCGAGCAAATCACTGGCTGGCGCCGCCTGTCCAATGACGCTGGCCGCCGCGCGTTGCCTGCGCAACGCCTGGGCCACGAGATGCTGAGGAACTTAGCTGCCCCGATACGCAACACGCAACACGTATCGTATTGATACGGAGCTCGACACGTAGACTGAAAGCGTAGGTCCGACGCGATAAATTCGCCAAAACGTGGTCCAGTACTAGGAGCCAACACGCAACGTATTGACACGGACGTCTTGAACACGGGACGTGTTGCGCTTCAAAACGGGCGTACTGAGGCAATCAGCTGAGAAAATGTTTTGGTCCTCTCAGCAAAAGCGGGAGCAACGAAGACAGGCGGGATGTGGTCCTTCATGTGCTCGATCAGCTGGCGCTTCGTGCCGAATGCCCTGTACGGGCATAACTTGCACCGCACTGTGTCCTCCACGCCGCAGCCTCCTCGGAGCGACAGCTCTGCTCTGCAGGAGTCTACTTCGGCCGCGAAGGCCGCCTCGAAATCGGCTGGCACTGCGGCAGCACCCGCGTCGCCGTCCATAGCTCGACGGCGCTACCCGCCCCCCCCCCCCACAGTGCAAGCGGCCGCCACCGCAAGACGGTGCGGCTGTTTCAATCGTTTGAGCCTGAATCGAACGATAATAGAAACAGCGATGAGGAAGAAAGCAGGATGATGATGGTGATATGGACGCGTAACGAACAAGTGGGGAAAATGATGATGAGGCGTGGTAGTGAGGGGGAGGGGACCAGTAAAATAGTAAAGGATGTGTGTGTGTGTGCGTGTGTCATCGCAGAGGGCCCCCCCTGGAAGCGCTGGAGGGGCACGAGAGGAGCGCGCGGGGTCCCCTGCAGAGCGCCGCGCCGCTCCCCCTCCCCGTGCGACCAGCCGGCGGCCAGCACAGTGAAACCGCGCAGCAGTCAGGCTGCGACGGCCTGAGGCTCAGCAGGGACCACACAGCCTTGCAAAGTCGGCGGCTTCAGTGCGGTCAACCTTGCACTGGGCTGCAGCGGGAACTTCCTGGGAACAGGGGGCGAGAGAACGCAGGGCGGGAGGGAGGGCTCAAGCGGGGATGCCCAGAGGACGGGGGAGAACCACACAGCACAAGCAGGCTCTCGATCTACATCGGCTGCAACACGGCCTGCACGCGGCCGTAACCCTCACCTCGGCCGCGCTGGAGACTGTGCCGAGGGCGAGCAGGTCGATGTCCGCCGCGGCGAACTGGACGATCTGGTCCAGCGTCGCCCTCCACCCTGGGCACCTGCGCAGTTTCTGTCACCCTGCCTGGCTCCAGGACATGCCGAGGGACTGCCAGATCCGTGCGTCGGCGGATGCCAAGAGCGCGCCACGGAGGGGGCCCGCCTGGGCTGCGCTCACGCCTGCCAAAAAAACCAGGCACCAGGAAGGCCTCCATCGGCCCTCGGGGGAAACGGGCAAGGAGGCTCAAGGATCAAGAAGGAAGAGGGAGGAGGAGGGAGGAGGGAGGAGGAGGGAGGAGAAGGAGGAGCGCACGCATTCGAAGGCGGACGCGTGTCGTGGCTATGCGGCTGGCGGGACAGGCCGCGCCGCAAGCAGGCCCCTCACAGTCGCCGGAAACGGAGTCGATGATAAAGTCTATGAAGGAAGCACAGCCGGCGCGCGCTGGAGAAGGGAAGGAGGAAGAAGAGGAGGAAAAGGAGGAGGAGGAGGAGAAGCAGGAGCAGGAGCAGGAGCAGGAGGAGGAAGAGGAGGAGGAGGAGGAGGAGGGGGAAGAAGAGGAGGGGCGGGCGCTGGCGGTGCGCCTGGAGCCGATCAGCGCGGGCAACGGCAGCGGGCCGACACGGGCGCCATGCCGGGTCGGCTTCCTCTGGTGCCGCCCAGTCGGCTGCCCCGGGCCGCGCTGGGCCGCGGAGCACTTTCTCGGGCGGCGACGCGGCGGGGGCGCGCGCGTGGGGCTCGGCGCCCCTCGGGGGAGGTTCGAGGTTCCGACGTGTTCGGGCGTTTGCGCCGGTTCTCGGCGAGTTTGCAGCCAGGGGATGCCTTCCAGCGGCTGCGCCTCGCCGAGGGGCGTCCGGGGGCGCCCAGACCGTTCCGAACGTCCGCCTCAGAGAACCCCTCCCTCCCTCCCCCATCCCTCTCTCCACTTCCACCCCCTCCTCCCCCTTCCCCCCCACCCCTCCGCCTCCCTCCCTTACCGTCTCCCGCTCCTCAATCACTCCCCCCCCTCAGGACTCTCCATGCTTCCCCCTTGCTTTTCCTCCCTGCGGAACATGTGCAACGGGAGGAGCCTTCGTACTCCGCACAAGCATGAGCAAGACGACGATCCTCATCAACCTCCTCACATCTCATCATCATCCTAATTCCTGTTCCTTCCTCCTCCTTTCTCCTCCTTTTCTTCTTCCTCCTCCTCCTCCTCCCCCTCCTCCTCCTCCTCCTCCTCCTCCTGGCCATGGAGCTGGAGCGACTGCCCGTCGCGCAAGCGGTCTACGGCGAGCTCACGCACAAGACGCTCGCACAGAGCACAGCAGCGGCAGCACGTGGAACGAGGTAGCGGCTGAACCCGCCAAATCAAATCTTCCTCAAGCAGCGGCACCGCCAGCTCCAGAAGCTCAGTAGGACACATTGCTGGGCGCTGTACAACAGCACGCGGGGCTCCACACCAAGCCCCCCGTCACGATGTCTGTGTCTCCCTTATCCTACTCCTCTTCCTCCTCCTCCTCCTCCTCCTCCTCCTCCTCCTCCTCCTCCTCCTCCTCCTCCTCCTCCTCCTCCTCCTCCTCCTCCGCTTCCTCCTCCTCCACCTCCTCGCCATCTTCCTACTCCTCCTCATTTTCCTCCCCTCCTCATCCTCCTCATCTGACTCCTTCTCTTCCTCCTCCCCTTCCTCCTCCTCCTCCTACTACTATGCTTGCTTCGTCTTATTATTATTAGTAGTATTGTTATTATTATTATTATTACTATTATTATTATTATTATTAGTATTAGTATTATGATTATGATTATTCGTATTAGTATTATTATTATGAATAGTGTTATTAATAGTATTCTTAGTATTATTACTAATAATATTATTATTAGTAGTAGTATTATTATTGTGATTATTATTATTACTACTATTAATATTAGTATTATTATTAGTATTAGTATTAGTATTATTATTGGTATTAGTAGTATTAGTATTGGTATTATTGTTATCATCATCATTATTATTATTTGTAGTAGTAGTAGTAGTAGTAGTAGTAGTAGTAGTAGTAGTATTACTAGTAGTAGTAGTAGTAGTATCAGTGTTATTACTAGTATTAGTAGTATGAGTATTATTATTAGTATTATTAATATTAGTAGTATCATTAGTTTTGTTATTATTAATATTGGTAGTACTCGTATGATTGTTAGTGTTACTACGATTCGTATTATGATTAGTAGTATTATTATTAGTAGTAGTAGTATTAGTAGTATTAATAATAGTAATTGTATTTTTAGTATTAGTAATAACATTGTTAATATAATTTGTATTGATTACTAGTATTACGATTAGTATTAGTGTTACGATTAGTCTTGTTATTGTTATTAGTAGTAGTACTATTATTATTTAAAAAACAAAAAAAAATGTTATTATTGTTATTAATAGTAGTATTCCTCCTCCTCCTCCTTGTCCTCCTCCTCCTCCTCCTAAGCGTCTGCTCCGAAGGCTGATCACACTTCCCCATACCGTGCCCGAATTTAGCCATGACTACTTCCTCACTGGCGCTTGTTCAGTCGAGGCGGCGTGTTCGTCGTAGTCCTTCAACCGATAGAGTTGAGGGCCCACGGAGACAAGTGCTGCCTCGCCCATCCGCATAATGACTACGGCGCTAGAGGGGATCAAGCACACATTGAGCACCCTTCAGTTTAATCATATGTACACCAATGTGACTTGTGTCAACGGTACTTGAGTTCAGACATGTGGAACAGCTGGTGTGGCTAAATGACGCAAGGCAAGCACAAGATGGTGCATTGATGCTGGATGGTCCCGTTTTCCGCATAGTGGCACATTATGTGACTGTGCTATCACCCTCGGCCCGAACATTAAACGGAGCTCAGTGATGCAGGTTTGGGTCTCGCCAATCGCAAGCCGAGGAGTTGCTCTCAGAGCTCGCGCAAGCACTATGACATTGCAGTGGTATCCACGTACTTTCCCCCAGTCACATCGAATCCAGGCCAATGCAAGGCAGAATACCAGACTTGTGGTTCCATTATCAAGCGGCTGCGTTTGTTACCATTCTGGGGTGTACACTGGTGCTTCCCGATCGTCCGCACCGACCTCAGATCAGGGCTTGGGCCCACCAAGTTGGAAGGTACGGAGCCCTGGCGACCCAAAGACAGCAGACTGATCGGGTCTCGCCACGATGCAGTGCGACGGAGATGCTCTGCAGAAGCTCTCCTCCTCGTTCTAGAGAAGCTTGACATGGTTGTACGCAACACATATCATGGGCATAGGGACCGACATACTTCATTACCAAGGAACAGGGTAGCCAGCTCGACTACATCTCCTATGCAGTGTCCTACCAATGAGACGCACAGCAGGACCCTTGAGACGAATGGAACGCTATCCAGGCAATAGCGTCACGTACAGCTAGGGATCATGTTCCTGTCCATGCTCGACTGGCTTACTCTTTCTCTCGCACGCTTGGACTACCCATCTCGGTATTTGACCGTCCTCGGCTTGGATTCGTTCAGTCTCGACACAAGTGGAACAGAGACGCTCTCATGGATGGTCTACGCAGACGCGCGCACAGAGCAGCATTTCTTCGACGCATAGAACAGCGCGTTTCCGACGATATCGATGAGTGGAAACAGTTTCAGCGCGAAGAGCAGACCCCCAATCGTGATTGCGCAGACTTGCTTCAGGTGACAAGAGAGGCTGCAGCTCTCTACTATACATAACGTCCCTCTTGATCGGCAGGACTACGAGCACATAGCGAATTACGTCAAGGAATTCATTATTCAACAACGGTAGCTTCGAGAACAACTAGGCTCCGCGGCGCACATCAGCGAGGCGGCCAGTATCACTCAGGAGCTCAAGGACAGCAACAAGGCGCTTCGCAAGATACGACGGAGATAGTTGGTGCTGTGGCGACAGGACATTACCGACGAGCTCAGTCAGGCCCACAAGCTCGATCGCAAAGCAGAAGTTGCTCGATCGTCGCGACTCCTGCCCGCGAGGGGCAAGGGCCCCAAGAAGCGCAACTACAGACATGCCGCCACTGCCGCTCCTTGCCCTGAGGACCTCAAAGCTAGGCTCCAACTGCCTTCTAGCCAGGGAGGTCCCTGGGCTACCAGAATCGACCGGTTCCAGGAGGCGGGGGATGTCTTGTATCATCCTGAGTTCGGGTTAGACACAGAGGTTGTTTGCTCCGATTCGCCGATGATGGACTCCAGTGGGAGGATGTCTCCAGACTGCTAAGAAGCGGAGGGCGGCTCCCCCGTGGTCTCTCCCCTTGGATCTCTTCTGGCAGCTCTTGCACCCATACAGGAGGATCTCCAAGAGGTTCCGAGGTCTAGGATACGAGAGCCCCATGGTCGACCAGAAGCAGGCTAAATATTACTCGAAAGCGTTTCTGCATCGTGTGCATCGACCGGGGCAGTCTCCAGTGGTGTGGCAAAAGTGGAAAGAGATCGCCATCAACTGAAATCATGTGCTCTGCCCGTTCGGCAAGGCTGCCACTGCAACGGGGCTTCGCCCAGACCAAAGGAATCGTGAGCCCATCTTTGCTCACGGCTGTTTAGGAGGCAGGTGGCGCGAGACGCCGGAGAAGTTTGAGCTGGCGCCTCCGCCGTCGTGGACTGCAACAGATTAGGGACCATCAACATCGGCAATGCCTTCGGCAGCACCGACTGGGCCCACCCTGCCAGCACGAACCAGGCCGCCATGAAGCCTTTAGAGGTCTAAGAATAAGAACAACGATTTTCGTGGATCTGCGGTCGCCTTTCAAGGTCCCGACGGGTTCATCGTCGCCAAGCCTCATGTGGGAGCTCTCCAGGGGGGGATCCGCTTTCAAAGAGACCCAGGACGACTTTATCGGTGTTGGGGATGTCACGGCCGACTGGTGAAGAGTGGACTCACCGTCTGATGAAGAGAGTGCGGAACCCATCGAATGAGACCTCTCGTTTCACACATACGTGGGCGATGCCACGAGGCTACCTGTTTCGTATTCGCGCGCGGCGCAGGGTCACGAGGAGCTGAGTCTGAATCCCCTCTCCTACAACACCCTTCTCTCCGAGCGCCCCCTAGAACACAACTAACTCCTCTTTATTTCTTTCTTTCGCGAAGCCTAAGTCAACAAATTGACGGCAGAGTGCTAACTAAATATTGAACTGCAACGACTAACTGCTTCCCCAATCCTACTAAGAGTGAGACTGTGCTCGCGCTGTCTGGGGCTAGCGCGCAGAGCGGCCGCACGACATGTAAGGCCAATGTCTTGACCACAGCAGGTGTGCCCAGCGACCTTGCCAAGATGTTGGGTGGCATGATCCGCTCAGATTGCACGCTCAACAGTGAGCTCCCAGCTGGGCCAGCACCTTTAGATGCAGGATTTCACCGTATCCTGCGATACTGGTATCAGCACGGTACCCCACCAGTGGAAAAGCGAGTTGTACTTCGTTCGCGGGTTCTTGGGCCAGCAATTTCTGGGGTAGAAGCGTTGATCTGAGCCCTGGTACAGACCTGCAAACTACAAACGAGTCTTACGCAAAACAGCAAACTACAGACACGAGCTACGTATGGAAAGGATGGACACAAGATATCGGTTTCCAACATGCAGGTATTTGTTTGCTGCCAGATGGTAACAATTGAGCTTGAATTGAAACCCAGAAAGACCAGGTGGTATGAGAAGCGGGTGGGTAATCCAAAAGCTCACACTGCAGAATGGGGCACACTCTTAGGTAGCATGCGCGTTGAGCTCGTCAACGAATTGCAGGTCGTGTGCGAGGGCGCTCGACTCAGTGAAGCAGCATGTCCCTGAGCTCGCAAACTTGTGAAGGACCTCACATCCTTGGCTGAGCTCGGGGACCGCGTGCAAGGTATGCGCAGCAGTGCAGCCTCTTCGTCGCTATTCCGACCCAGAGCTGATCGATTGGTTCACGCCCTTTTACAATGAAACATAAAAGGATGCTTTCTTGACTGTCAGGATTCCTCCACCTCACGTGGCCCCACCTTCTGAGGTGACAGGGCCCCCAGAGGCCCGGCCAGAAGACGGAGAGTACGGCTGTGCGGTCCCTGGGTGCCTCAGAAGGCTCCACAGTACAAGGCAAGTACCCGTTCATCTACACAACCATAATGGTATGAAATCGGTTCTCGGGACGGCGGTGGTGAACAATCAATGTTTCGTGTGTAACAGTGCTCTAATCCAGAAACTTAGCATACAAACATGTGGTATATTCATTCCAGAGTGGCATTTGCATGGTCAATCGAAGTACCTATACGACCACCCTTCGGGTAATAATGAGGTTGTGGGGGGGGAGAGGGGGGGGGAACCAACATCTGACTCAATCAAACTCACTATCGATCTCACTTTTTGGGACACCACGGGACACCTCCAGGCACCACATCGATCTCAGTATCGATCTCACTATCGATCTCACTCAGCGGGACACCACGGGACACCACGGGACACCTGTCGATCTCACTGTCGACCTCACTTTTTGGGACACCACGGGACACCTCGGGGCACCACATCGATCTCAGTATCGATCTCACTATCGATCTCACTATCCATCTCACTATCGATCTCACTATCGATCTCACTCAACGGGACACCACGGCACACCACGGGACACCACGGGACACCACGGGACACCACGGGATACTGCGGGACACCGCGAGCCACCGCCGGACGGACGGACGGACGGACGGGCGGGCGGGGGAGAATCATTTGTCTTGACTTCGTCCTAGCAACGGCGGACACCACGAAACACCACTGGACACCACGGGACACCGCGGGACACCGCGAGCCACCGCCAGACGGGCGGGAGGGGGAGACTCATTTGTCTTGACTTCGCCCTAGCAACGGACGGTTCATTCCTCTCGCGAGCCCACGCAGCTTCTACTCGCCCGCACGCACGGCACGAACGAAACGAAACGATTTCCCGGTTGGGGGTCTCCGTTCCACTGCGATCTCACCCCCCAACCTCCGACGACGCTTCGACCTCCAGCGCCACTGGCTTCGGACTGTCCGCTATGTGAGGCTCAAATCGCCGACTCCTCTACAACTTTCTCAGCATATACGTTCGCACTTCACTCACCCTCTGTCGTTGTTCGACCGCAGCCATGGCCAGCACGCCGACGTGGTCATTCGGGAAGCGCAGGTCGAGCCAGGCAGCAGGAGGACACGACCGTCGCACTCGTCTCGAGGAGTCGGTCATGCAGCAGGCGTGCAAGAAGCTCCAGGGCAAAGAAGGACGAATGATGGCAGCGCTTCGCAAGATCTTGCGCAGATCCTTCCTCTCACCAATGCACGCGTTCTCGCGGAACTCACGGGCGCTACCTTCACTTGTGTTCTACACCCTGCGAAATGCTTTAGAAATCATGGGTTAAGAAACTCATAGTCTCAGAATTTGAACCAAAAACCAGAATGTCCATTCAAATCTTAGGATCTACATTGAAACGTTAAGAATAATCGAGACTCTGGCCGAAAACTTGGGTTTTCTTAAGCATCGCCTAAGGTGTACTGCCAGTGACGCGGCTCCGCTCATCAGAGTGATGCAGACTGCAGGGCAGGACGGCACGGCGGACCGCAAACGAGCGTAAAATCACGGCAAAGGGCCACCGTGGCCCCACATGCCCATGGCGATGGTGGCACACTTTATAAAGACCATGGCTCAGGCGCAGGGAGTCGACGCTCCGCCGATTGCGGTTCTTAGACACCACGGGGGTCAGACGATCCAGGAGGACAAAGCAGAGACTCTTCGAGTATTGGCGGAGCGTGTGTGATATTGACGCATCCGAGCATGCTAGTTCGACCAGCAAACAGGCAAGATCTCGGCGGACACATACTAACTACAATGTATGATGAGCCCCTATATTCGGAGCCAGGTGGTCACGATCGACGGATCACCATTGATGACGGTGCACGCGGCTCTGCAGGTGCGCGTGAAGAAGCAGAGGGTGGCAAGCTCCAAGCGGGGGCAGCTCCCGAGGGGGCGTTGGGGCGAGATGCAGCGCGCCTTCCCCAAACGTTAGGCATGGCCCCGGAGGAAATCCACAAGCACCTACAGGATTGTAAGTACCGAGACTGCCTGCCAGCCCACAGCTCCGCTCCAGGCCCCTTCCCAGGCTCCGTGTGCGTCCCAAGGCCAGGGCCCGTCGCTCCCGCTTCCCAGACCCTCTTGCGACGAGGCCAGTCCTCCCCTGCAGAGCAGGGCTGTCGATTTGGGTCTCTCGGTCGCGAGGCGCATCGGAAGTGGCTCGGAGCCACCGTCTTCCTCCCAGCGGCAGGCTTGTTTGGTCCCACTGCTTTGAGGCGGCAATGGAGACAACCCTACCTCGAGAGCTGCTGCGACACTCCGTGCATGCAGTTCATCAGGTGCCGCGACTTCTGAGACTCGCTCGCCTGCTACGAGAATAAGGCAGCCCGCTCGTCTCATTTCTATCCGGAAAGCATGGTCAAACTGTCCCGAACTGGCCATCTCGGGCATTTGCAGCTGGAGATTCTTCAGACGAGTTCTAAGACACCAATCTTGCAGTACAGATCTGGGGGCATTAGCTTCGAGGCCTATTCTACTGAGCCCTTGGAGTTTAGGCTTCCCAGAGAGCCGCACAGGTAAGAACGGTTTCCATGGACCTCGCCTCTTCCTCGTTCGCTGATGATGCGCGTGCCTCGAGTGCGCTACTTGCCCCTCCTCCTCCTGCTCGTCCAAGCCGCTGAATCCCGATTAAGATCAGGTTGATTTTCGCACGTAACGCCACGGCCCCCTCCGCTGCCTGCTGCCTTTCTCTTCCTCTCTCCTCCTCCCACCGCAGCTGTTGATGCTGCCTGCTCTCGCCCTTCTCCTGGCCTCCTGGTGTGTGTGTGTGTGCGCGTGTGTGTGTGTGTGTGCGTGTGGGTGCTGGCGGTGTCCTGTTCCCTCCCGCCCGTCGTTCCCACTCGTTCTCTCGTCGTGTCCTCTCGTCGTGTCCTTGCTGAGCCGTGGCCTAGGATTTGAGGTGGAGCGTTCCTCCACCAGGGACCTTTCGTGAAATCAACCGGTGCCAAGCAACGCAGTTCTGTGACGACCAGACACGACAATACAAACGGAAACGGCATGTTCAGGGGGATTACATTTGAGGTGCGACCGGCTTCGGGCAATTGATGCTCCTGGCTTGCCAGCATCTGCGCCAGGCGTGCACCAGCAATCACAGTCTGCGGCATGTGAGTCACATACTATGAGATACCTCTCGCCCTCGATCTTGGAGAGAGCGTGATCCACCGCCGCTTTACTGTGGAAAATTGCCAACCTTTTCCTCCGGAACCCGGGGGTCTCCCCCCCCCCCCTCCGAAAATCCCCCCCCCCCCTGCTGGAACCCCTCCCCCCCCCCCCCCCCCCCCCCCCCTCCCCCGGCCCCCCCCTCCCTAACCCCTCCCCCCCCCCCCCCCCCTCCCCTTCGAAAACCGAGGGGGGTCACTACCAGTTCGAACCCCTCCCCCCCCCCCCCCCCTCCGGATCCGGAAAACTACTCACCGCCAGCAAACGACTCCCGGTCCCCACCACCGTCCGCATCACATCCCCCACTGTTGTTCCCAGCACCACTGTCCTCACCACCACTGTCCCCACTGGTTCCACCACCGTCCCTATTGTCCCCACCAGTGCCCCCACCACTGTCGCACTGTCCCCACTGTTCCCGCAACTGTTCCCACCACGGTTCCACTCTCCCCACTGTCTCCACGGACCCAACCACTGCCTATCCCCACTGTCCCCACTGTCCCACTGACTCCTCCGCTGTCCCACTGAGCTGTCCCACTGTTCCCACCACTGTCCCCACTGTCCCCACCACTGTCCCCACTGTACCTCTGTCCCATTGTCCCACCGCCGTCCTCGCCACCGCCTTTACCAGTGTCCCCACCACCATTGTACCCTCCACTGTCCCAGTGTTTCCACCTCATTCCCACTGTCCCCACACCACTGTCCCCACCACCACCGTTCCCACCACTGTCCACTGTCCCCCCTGTTCCCACCATTGTCCCCACCACTGTCCCCACCACTACCGTCCCCACCACTGTCCCACTGTCCCACTGTCCCCACCACTGTCCCGCTGTCCCCTCACCACTGTCCCCACCAACACCGTCCCCACCACTGTCCGCACCCCCACTCGGTTTTCGAGGGGGGGGGGTTCGAACCGGTAGTGACCCCCCCCCCCTTTTCATGATGAGCTGGGGGGGGGGAGGGAGGGGTTCGAACCGGTAGTGACCCCCCCCGGTTTTCCGGAGGGGGGGGGGGAGGGGTTCGAACCGGTAGTGACCCCCCCGGTTTTCCGCCAGCAGCGGTAGAACACGCTCTTTCCGATCTTGGAGCCTTGCCCCCCTTGGCGGAGGAGGAGGAGGTGCGTGTGGCTATCCGTCCATTGGCTGCCGCACTCAAGCTTGAGCAGGCGGCCACGGGAGCGAGTGGGTCAGCTGTGCGTGTTGTCGCACAGGCCGCTGCTTACAACAATCGTACGGAGGAGGTGTCTGCGGGTTTCTGTCATGTGGCGACTAGGCATCGTTCCGAGACGGCTGCCGCGGGAGCTCTGTATACTTCGGGCCCTCCTTAGGGTTTGGCCCCAGTGTCTCCAGAGTCTGGTTGTTGTTGTTGTTGTTGTTGCTGTTGCTGTTGTTGTTGTTGTTTGTTGGTGTTGGTGTTGTTGTTTGTTGTTGTTGTTGTTGTTGTTGTTGTTGTTGTTGTTGTTGTTGTTGTTGTTGTTGTTGTTGTTGTTGTTGTTGTTGTTGTTGTTGTTGTTGTTGTTGTTGTTGTTGTTGTTGTTGTTGTTGTTGTTGTTGTTGTTGTTGTTGTTGTTGTTGTTGTTGTTGTTGTTGTTGTTGTTGTTGTTGTTGTTGTTGTTGTTGTTGTTGTTGTTGTTGTTGTTGTTGTTGTTGTTGTTGTTGTTGTTGTTGTTGTTGTTGTTGTTGTTGTTGTTGTTGTTGTTGTTGTTGTTGTTGTTTTGTTTATCGGGGTTATGCATGTATGCCCAAGTAGGTCGGGCCAGCTGGTCTGGCTGTGCTGGCAGCGTGCTACCAGTAAACAGTCAGCTGTGCCCGCACGTTTTGTTTATGTCAGTCTTTCGCTGTGGATGCGTTCGCAGTGTAGACTTCGAGCTCATCTGTATTCCTGGTGCTCGTGAGCAGTTGGTCTTCCCAGTCATTCGGCCGGGGTCTGTGACGATGTGCATAGGGGCTCCTCCACCGTTTGCTGTGACTGTGCGGACGGGCTCCCCCATCGTCGCACTGCTCCGCTCAGGCTCGGTGGTGCCTATGAAACGCCTCAGTCTCTGCCTTTGCCAATGTCGTGCACGGCCGTCGTCATCTTTTGCAGTCCGCTTGTCTGCCCTGGTTGAGCGCGATGACGTTCGATCTGATCTCCCCACCGCCGTGTCCACTGCAGCTTGTTCAGCCGCTGGTGTGGACTCCTGGGCCGTTGGTGGAGCTGCAGCTGGCGGCGATGGACTCCCAGCCAGCAATGGCACGTCGCACCCCTCAGGGAGGAATCGCCATCCGCCTGGCGTTACAAGAAGTGATAATCCGCATACTCGTCCTCATCCTTGCTGTCCTCGCGTATCCTGTCCCCCCATCGCTCCTCCTCAATCCTACTGGATATGCCTTGCTCGCCATCGCTCCTCATCACCTCATCCTCCTAATCATCATCACCAAGTCCGCCTCCTCCGCGTCATCACCACCACCATCAGATTCCCCATCGTCCTTTTCCATCTCCTCTCGTCGTTTCTCCCTCCTCATTCCCCTCACCCTCCTCCTAATCATCATTATCAGCATTGTTTCTACCTGCTCATCCTGGCTCCTCCCCACTCATCCTCGATCCGATTCGCTTCACCTCGCTCGCCCTTAGACGACATCGTTGGCCCTTGCTCCACGATTGGTAATCCTGGTTATGTCTTGTTTGTCCTCGCCCATCACCGCATTATGTCACCTCCGCCTCCTCCTTACTCACCTGCCCCTCCACATCCGCATGCGTTCACTCCCCCCCTCCGATCATTACCATACCCACGGCCTGTCCCCCTCACCATTACAATTGGCAACGGTTATCATCACAACCACCCGCATCACCATCATCATCATCTTCATCCGTCTCCCCCGTCCCGCTTGCCCCACCTGTGCAAGCGAGCTCCATGCATTTCAGTCGCAACAGGGCCACATGCCGCCGCGCGTACCTACCGAGCAAGCCGCTGCCAGCTGGAGTGCCCCGTGGGAACAACAGACATTTGAGGATGATGAGCTGGGACTCCTCGTCCTCCACCGTCTCCTCATCCCCCTCCTCCTCCTCCTCATCCTCCTCCTCCTCGTCCTCGTCCTCGTCCTCCCCAATTCATTTTCATTGTGAATCAATTCCCCCTGTGACACCTCGATGCCAGTTGTTAGGGCGGGCCGGGCGTTTCGCCTGAGACTTCCTCATCATTAATGACCCTGAAGCTTAAAAAAAAAGGCAACCGCTTCACAGATGGAGGGCGGGTCGTTTTCAAAAAAAATGGCTCCCGCCCTCGCGCCGCGCACATTCGTTTTGAAAATTTGCAAGGGTTTCACGATTGAGGGCGGATCGTTTTCAAAATGTGGCTCTCGCCCAAGCGCCGCGCACATTCGTGTTAAAATTTGCAGGAGCTTCACGGATTGAAAGCGAATGGTGTTCAACATGTGGCTCTCGCCTTAGCGCCGCGCACATTCGTATCAACAACTTGCAATGGCTTCACGGAATGAGGGCGGTTCCTTTTCAAAACGTCGATCTCGCCCTAGCGCCGCGCACCTGTTTTTTGCAAGAGCTACACGCGTTCCCATGATAAGTGTACTAGAAATGGCTTGTTGGAAGGATTCTGGATTATGATGGTGCAACACTTACATTGGTTCGCGGTGTTGGAGTCCCAGGAACGGCGTTCTGGCAGGATTCGGGATCCTCAAGACGCAACAGTCAAGTGGATCCATGGCGTTGGAATCCCGAGAACAATGATTGGGCATGCTTCAGGGTCTTCAAACGGCTGTCTTCCAACGAGGCAGTTCCCTCAGTGGAAATGAACCGTTGTAGGCGCCTACGGAGAGGGAGCTTGGAGGGAGGGAGTATTCCAACATCGTTGATGACTTTTGGGTTTACACTGGTCCTCCTCCTCCTCCTCCTCCTCCTCCTCCTCCTCCTGTTCCTCCTCCTCCTCCTCCTCCCAGTCTCGTCATCCTGCCCCCTGTTCCCTCTCCCCCCCTTCCATCCCCATCCACCCTCCAACTTCCCCCGTCTTAACATTCCTTCCCCACGACGCTCCAGCATCCCAACGCGGTGTGGTGCGAAAAAGTGGAACTTCAGGCTCAGAGGGCCGAACCCAACATGGAGCAGGTCCTCCTTCAACCTCCACCTCCCCCATCCAGCTCATCCCGCTCATCGTCATCGTCATCAACATCCGCATCAGCAGCATCAGCATCAGCATCATCATCATCAGCAGCAGCAACAGCAGCAGTAGCCACAGCTGCAGCAGCATCCTTATCATAAACACCAGCAGTATAATCAGCGTCGTCATCATCATCATCATCATCATCATCACCATCACCGTCATCATCATCATCGTCGTCGCCGGCGTCAGCAGCATCAGCATCAACATCAGTACCATCATCGTCATCATCGTCAACATC
>CAUYUJ010014586.1:20000-82500 GCA_963575745.1 Prorocentrum cordatum | reverse complement strand
GAGGCGAGATCAGTCGGAATGTACACCTTGTCGTGCTCGTCCAGATCGTGTTTTTTGTTCACGCGCAATACTTTGGGAGAAGACGGAGGGGCATGAGGTAGGGGACGATCGCAACCGCACTCGAGTAACACGTGCACTCATTGGCGATGCGCAGCAGGGCCTGACCAGCAGCTTCATTTACAGCAACATCCCAGAAGTGGCGGTCAATGTCGAACTTCGTCGTACTCGTCCAAATCGTGGTGGTCCATGACGAACTTCCTCTGCACCAGCAGCCATTGCATCGCGTTCACAGCCTGCGCAAGGCTGGCCAGCTCGCTGCGGAGCGCGGGGAATGCAGAGATGTGGATGTACGCAGTGGGGTCGATGAAAGCGCCGTGGCCCACCTGCTCGCTGGCTGTGACCACATCGCCATCAAGGTTCGCACCGCCTCTCGCATCACCATCAGAGTGAGGGACATCTGGAGCACGAAGAGTCGTGAAAGGAGGGCATACAAAGAGGTCTGGGCCCGAGGTGTCATCGTCCTAGCCCGTCGAATCGATGGTGCAAATCTTTGCCGTCGAAGGGCAAGTTGATCTCCTCCATCACCGAGGCATAGAACTTGGCGTATTGTTAGCTGCGGTACGCCACGTCGAGCCGGTCGAAAAGCTCAGCGGTCTGGTTGGAGAGGAGAGGAGCCCACTCCACGTAAGCTGCCGAGGAACCTGCCCAGGAAGCAGGGGCGCTAACGACCGCATGAGTTGACCATCTTGCCGGTAAACTAAAAGGTCGCTGAGGGAAGACTTGCAGAGGGAATCAAAACAAGTCGGAACTGGCACGACAGCCGCGCCGCTAGAGCCAGGACGACGAGAGAGAAGGACAAGGACGCAAGGACGAGGAGGTGGGGGCAAGGCGGACGAGTAGGAGGCGGCGGGGGAAGCAGCAACAGGAGGGCACCCTGCGGCGGGTGCGTTACTTCACTTTCTTCACCTCGCTCGCTTCACCTCCTGATCACTTTAGTCTTTTGGTGGCCAGCGCGGGAACCCCGGCCACGGCCCCACGTCAGTAGCCAAATTCGCCTCCTCATCGTCTGCTTTTTTGGGCGGTCCGAACGGGTACCAAGGCCAGGGCAGCGCAACAGCAGGCTCCTTCACGTCCTCCTGTACGTCTGGCTCTCTTTGCAGTCCGAACGGGTACGCAGGCAAGGGCAGCGCACCTGTGGCCTCCTTCACGTCCTCTTCGTCGCTTTCGGGTGTTTGCTAAGCTTCGATATTGATGGACTTCGCCTGCATTTCGCCGAACTCATGCTGAATGGACTCCAACCGCTGCTTGAAGAGCGAATGACGTTCGGCTAAGTTCTGCTTGAGCGTAACACCACCATGCGCACGCTCGGCCACTCTGACCTTCGCGGTGTTTCTGGGGAGCTGAAAAATACATCGGCGACACCCTCAGGCGGCACGACTGGCACGAAGTCGCTAGCCTTCGGTTTGAAGTCAGACCAAACACCCGGTGCGCAGGACGGCCCCACGCCCACGGGGGACGCGCACGCCCTGGACCCAACCATTCCCCAAGCAGTGCATCGCAATACTCCTTGGTGATGCGACGGGGATGCGGCGTAGGCGAGGTTGATCTTGTGCTCACCCTACTGACGATGCTCTTGGATACCTTGCGGCTGCACTCCTTGAGACCGCGCTGGATGGCCGTCACCGGCAAGCCCGCGCAAAGAGCAAGGAGCCGAAAGGTGGGCGGAGGAGAAATCAGCCAGGAGCTGCAGCGGGGCATGCATGGCCAGCGGCTGAACATCAATCGGCTTGCGACACGCACGGGCAGAGGCAAGAAACCTCAGCAAACATACGAAAACGCACGAAACCCGTCGGGAGATGTTCGAAAACCCGAAAACCGGAGGAGGAGGGAAAAGGAGTTCTGTCCCACAACAAGTGATCCTCCAGGAAACATCGGGAGGGAGGAGGAAAGAGGAATGAGAAGGAGGAGGAGGAGGAGGAGAAGGAGGAGGAGAAGGAGGAGCAGGAGGAGGAAGAGGAGAAGGAGAAGAGAGGAGGAGGAGGAGGAGGAGGAGGAGGAGGAGGAGGAGAGGAGGAGAGGAGGAGGAGGGAGGAGGAGGAGGAGGACGAGGCGAGGAGGAGGAGCGAGCCAGGAGGAAAAGGCCTGATGCACTGGTGCACGGGCGCGCGTGGGCGGGGCAGGAACTCAGGCGTTCATGGGTACGAGCGCGAGCTCGGACGACGAGAGGTGAGCCTTCGGCAGCCGCTCGCAGCGACCGGGAGTCGCGGCCAAAGCAGTGGGAAGGGGTCGGGGCTAGGGGGTTAGGGCGTACGAGCGGCTGGGGGTCAGCGGGTCAGGGGGTCAGGGTGTACGAGGTGGGGGGTGTGGGTGGCGGAACGTGGCACGGGGGCAGGGGGGCAAGACGGGACGGGGACGAGAAGGGGAAGGCAGGGAGAGGGAGAGAGAGAGAGAGAGAGAGAATGAAGAGTGGCAAGGGGAGAGAGGGAGAGAGAAGGAGGAGGAGGGGGAGGAGCAGGAGGAGGAGGACGCGGAGGAGGAGGCGGAGGAGGAGGAGGAAGAGGCGGAGAGCCAGAATGAACCAAGGATGCATCAGGGATGCGCCAATACACCCTACCGTCCCAAGTCCCCTACCCTCCGCCCCAGTCCCTTCAAGCAGTCCTTTCCACAACAGGATGCGCCCCCTTGAAAGACGAGCGACCCACAGGCCTTCCACTCATGCGAGGGTCCCATCTTGAAACGGATCCGCCATCCATACCTGCAGCTATAAGAAATCCACTGTGGCAGGAAAATCCGAATCGAGGACGTATCCAGCGGCAGCCCTGCACTGAAAGTGAGCATCCCTCCACTCGTGCAACGGATTCAAAAACTTGCAACTCGTAGTCAGGAAACCTAGCGAGGGCTCATGCGATGGCCCGTGATTGAAATGACTAGCCCTCCGTCCGTGTAAAGAATGAACAGTTCTAAACCTCTGGCCATGCAAACTGAAGAAGTGTCAAGCGAGAGCCCCGTGCTGAAAAGAAATAGCCCTTCATCTATGTAACTGCTGTAGCACGCTCTACACACACTTAACATTCGGGAACGTTTGAAGCAAATGTGCGCGGCTCTACATCGAGAGTCATGCTTTGAAAATGGCCTGTCTTCCATCCATGGCACTGTTCGGGGACACCAAAAGACAAACGTGGACGGCGCTAGGGCGAGTCACCATTTGGAAATGGACCGCCCTCTATCCACGTGCGCTGCAAGCTTTGAAGCCGATTGCGCACAGCCAAATAGACCCAAGGCGAGAACCAAATGTGTCGGAAAAAACTCATGTTATCCAACCGTTTCACTGCTGGAGGTTTCACACTCCAGGATCACGAATGATGAGGAAGTTTCAGGCGAAACGCTGGACATCCCATACCCACACGCCTGGCGGTGCGACGAGGAAGAGGTACTCACCAGAAAGCGGGACATAGAAGGAGGTAAGGCACGGGGGATGGGGAGGGAGGCAAGGCGGAGGACTGAAGAGCCACCAATGACACGCCAACGCTTAAACCGATGAGAAACATCACAACATCACGGTTCGCGATCTCTCGTCCTTCTCCTCCTCTTCCCATCGCTGGCCAGAGCGGAGGCGCTCCTCCGACTCTTCTCCTCCTTTGCCTCCTCCTCCTCTTCCTCCTCCTCACCATCATCTACCAGTCGCCAAGTTGTTGTGCTCACGCAGACGGCGCAATCGAGAGCACAGACTTCAGGGATGAGCTGCGGATGCGGGCAGTGGAATTCACAGATGCTGCATGTATGTCTGAATGCCTGGTGTGCCGACGATACATGTGCACGTGTTTCTCATCACACGCGTCGCTGATTGTTCGCACGGCAAGGGAAGGACAAACATGCTGCGCCCCTTGGGCACATGACACGATCACGAACATCCATACGTCAATGCATGTAGTCCAGTACGGCACAACACAGTGCAGCATAACACAGCAGTGCATGGCAATTTAGAGCGCGAATGGAACTTGTTCGCACAACCTTGAAGCTTAAGTCTGCAGTATACGCTACAACACTTTACTTCATTCAACCCTGCCTGGCATGATAGCCCATTGCTCGACATAATGCCCAGCACTGGAAACATACTTGCACAAAACTCCGTTGCGCTCGCAGCTACTAGTCCAATGACGCCTCACGCAAGGCATGCACCACAATAACCACGTCTACCAGTCCAACTGCCCTTTGACACCAGAGCCAGCCCGAACGTGAAGCAGATGCGAGTTGCCCTGGGCCTTTTTAACCTAGGAGGCTCGTCGTCAGCGCAGGGCTGCTCGAGTCCCGCGCGACGAGGACGAAGCTCGGAAAGATCGGGAGCGCCACGGCCGAGATACAAAGCCTCTGAACAGGCGGCGTCTAACTTTATCCCCAGATCTGCTCCGATCTGCACCCTCAGAGCCCTGGCGCTGGCTCCAGACGCGGCTCGTCGGTGCCATCGGTGGGGGCCCCGAGGCCAAAGCTGGGCCTCCGAAGGGTGGTCCTGACTCTTGCAAGCAGGAGGTGGGGGAGGAGGAGGAGGACGACAGGCGACGACAGACGACGCACGTCGACAGACGACAACGACGACGACGACGACGACGACGACGACGACGACGACGACGACGACGACGACGGCGACGATGACGGCGACGACGACGGCGACGACGACGGCGAGACCGACGACGACGACGACCGACGACCGACGACCGACAGACTACAGACGACAGACGACAGGCGAGGGGGAGGGGAAAATGTCAGTATATGTTGTCCCCTGGCAGCAGGAGCCGGGGGCGCAGCGATCGCCCTGCCCAGGGCCCGGAGAGGTCCCAGCGAGCGGGCAAGCAACAGGCCGCTGCTCCGACCACCGGTCCCGTCATCCCCTCCATTCTCGAGCAGACGGACCAGCCTGAGGCACCGGCTGGCCTGAACAGGCCCCCCGAGGTGGCCCGAGGCGGTCAGCCATTACCCATCCGTCCCTGGGAGGGGGAGGGGCAGGGGGAGGAGAGGGAGGGAGACAGGGAGGCAAACAGGAAGGGAGACAGGGGGTGGACGGGGAAGGAGGAGGGAAGGGGAAGGGGGGGAAGGGGAAGGGGAAGGGAATGGGGGGGAAAGGGAAAGGGCAAGGGAAGGGGGAAGGGGGAGAGGGCAAAAGCACAGCGGGAGCGCACAGGGGCGGCGCGCGCTGAGACCACCTTGGGCTGCTCTGGGGGCCAGCCAGGACCACCCCGCGAAGCTGTCTGTGCAAGCAATTACGGTCGCCAAGCGAGGGGCGACGGAAGAGCAAGGAGGATGGGACGAGGACGAGGAGGAGGAGGAGGAGGAGGAGGAGGAGGAGGGATAGGAAAAGGAAAAGGAGGAGGAGGAGGAGCACCAGCAGCGGGAGGAGGCGCGCAGGCGAGGAACGACTCGGAGAGAGCGGCAGGTGAGGGCGCGCACTCCCCTTGTCATGAGGGTGTGGGCGAGACCCGCCTACTGTGCAGCAGTGGAAGTTGGGAAAGAGACGAGAGGTCGGTAGCGGAAGCAGCACGGATGGCCTGGAAACTCGACGGGTGCTTGAACTTCACGACGATGTCGTATGGCCGGTCGCCACCTTGCACGGAATGATTGCCAACCACGCTCGGTCCCGCAGACAAAGCAACAGTCCAGTCCTCAGCCCTGTCTGAAGTCTGTCTTGGGCCTCCCTGACTGGCGTCGAGGGGGGCCTCTGAGGAGGTGCCGCTCTGGGGCTTCCTTCGAGCTTTGCACGGCCGACCTGGGGCCCCCCGAGGCGCCCCCGAGGCCATCCGAAGGAGAAAAGCCAGAGAGATGCTCTGCCGCGGCGCCGGCGGACGCTCCGCGCGGTCGTGGCGGCAGGCCCGGGCGCGGAAGCGCTCCCCGAGCACGGGAGGCGCGAGAGCAGGAGGCGGCGGCCGCAGGGGGGGGGAACGGCGCAGGCGGAGCGCGCGCCCAGAGCATGGCGGGTTCGCGTCCCAAGAGGGCCCCCAGAAGGCCCGAGAGGGCCCGAGAGGGCCCACGAGCGCCCCAGGACGGCCCACGATGGCCTCAAGACGGCCTCGGGAGCCTCGAAGGCGCCCCAGGAGAGCTACAAGTTCACCACCCGCGGCGGCCCCAAGAGGCCGCAGTCCCGAGCAAAGTATAACGAGGTCGCGCTCCAAAGGCCGCGAACCCCGCACCTCTCTCAAGGGCAGGAGAGCTTACATCTTCTGCTCTGGGATGTGTGTTCGGGATTCGGCTCTGGACCCGAGGGCACAGATGCTCGAACATAGTCGGGGGTGCGCGCTCCCGAAGTCGCAAATCCCCACAGATTCCACCGGAAGAGCGATGCCGAGGCCGCCGTCCCTCGCTTATTGATGCAGACGCGCGCGCCCAGCCAGCCAGCAGACAGTCCAAACCAACTGCCAGCTATCAATTTAGACACCGAGCCAATCAGCCGAGTTGCCAGCCAGCCAGCCAACAAGAAAACCAACCGACTTACCGATCGAGCGTGGCCACGCAGGCAATAGAGGGGGAACTGGCGGCAGAGGGCAGACGCCCTTCAGATCCAACCGCTCCCGCCTGCGGGCTGGGCCGTGCTAGGCCTCTCTGTCAGAGTGGTTGGCACAGGTGTTGGACCGCACTCACTGGAGCTTGGCCAGAACCTTCCGGAAAGTCCCTCCGAAGGGGCCCCACTCTGCCCGCGGTCCCTCGCGGACCCCAGTCTTGTGCAAAGGCCTCCTGCGGCCTCGGGCAGCCCCGACACGACCCAAGAGGGCCCCAAGACGAGCCCAGAGAGCCCCAGAGAGCCCCAGAGGGCCCGAGTTTGCCCACGCGCGCCCCAAGACAACCCACGATGGCCTCCAGACGGCCTCAGGAGCCCAAAAGACGCCCCAGGAGCTACAAGCTCACCTACTGCAAGGGGCCCCAAGAAACAAAAAACAATGATTTTCATTTGGATAACAATGATTTTGGCGCCAACACGTCAAAACAGCCCTGGAGGGTTCCGAAATCGCCCCCCGATGGCCCAAGAAGCCACCATGAAGGGTCAAAAACTGCCCAAGAGAGCCTCAAGACGGCCCAGGGGGGCGCCACGAGGGTCCAAGTGGGCCCCAAGAGAAGCCGAAACGGAGCCCAAGAGGCGAAAGCGAAGGGGCTTTGAGAACTTGTCCCAGAAACATTGCCGCCGAGAGACCATCAACATGCCCCCACGGGGCCAGTAACACATCCCCAACAAGCCTCCAAGACGCCCCATGAGGCCCAATGTCAAGAGGACCCCGGCAGGCCTCCCATGAGGCCCCCGAGACGCCCCAAATGGCATCTCCTGAAGCCACCAAAATGTCAACTGACCTCCTGAGGACTGAACACCCAAGACACCGGCCCCCAAACAAACCGGCTCCCCGCCCACACGAATAACGGCCTCAGCAGGCCCCGGGGCACCGGTCGACAGGCACCCAGGACGCCCCGAGCACGAAACAGTCGCCAAGCAACTCTTCGCCCACACGTGCGTCACACCCCTAGGGAGCGGCCAATGATGCGCCGCCAGCGTCCTCGATTCGATCTAGTGAAAAGTAAGGGTTGAGGGTATTACCATGAGGTAACAAGCAAGGAGCCCTACTCTTGAGATAACGTCGGCGACGTAGCGAGGTATCCCGCATCTCATCCCTCGATGGCAAGCGAATCGAAAGGTAAGAGATAAGCCACGAGATGAAGAGAGGAGTCAATGATAGACGTGGCCTTTGTCTGATACAATAATCCAATAGTCCCACTGTCGTGTGACAAGCAAATAGGGCTGCGCAACCTTGAGCCAAGATTGCGGCGGATATAGCAATCGCTATACAGCCCCACCTTAAACTTCGCTTAAAGTCGGGGGTGGAGGGGCCGAACGCTAGATCCAAGCCCTGAGTTGGTTATATCAAGTAATGAAGAAGATAATGATATCGTTTGTTCAACATCCCGAACAGCACACAGTCGATGCGCCAAAAGGACAGCATAGAGCATCAGGGCTGGTCGCGGGCATCACCGCACGACCAGCCGCAGAATATGAAAGGCAGTCGCGGGCGAGCCCGCGTGACTACCCACAGATAATTAGGGGTGGACGTCTGGCCAATAGCCAAATGTCAAAGCGGGTACCTGACCAAACAATCAGGCCCCCTCACAAAGAAAGATAAGGGCCCGTGACGGGGCGGGCATATGAACTGTAGGTGCATCTTCCCGTGACTGGGCAGTGGTGACTACATGTCTGTATTGGAATAGTCATCCTCAGAGCTATCCGCTAGCCCCGAGTAGTGCACCCTCACCTCGGCGCTGTCTCTTTGCTGCCTCGATTGGGCATGTATTTCTTTACCTCATACTCGAAGGACTGATTGCCTGCCAAAATTTGCAGCAGCAAGACCCGATCGACACACCCATTGATATGACGATCTGCGGTCACGTCCCGCGCACCATACCACTGCGCGCCATGAACGACACCCCGGCCCATGATTTGTCTCATCCACCCAGCCGGCTTCTTCAAGCCCTTACTTGACAAGAACTCAAAAGACCGACTCAACGTCTATGGCAGGAATGGCCTTAATGCCGAGACCACCAAACTCTAAAATATCCCTCAGCTGCGCGGGCGCTAGGGCTCCAACTAAAAGCTCGCGCAGCGTAACTATGGTAGGGTAGCAGTCAACGAGCTCATGGGCTGCTGCCAGCGTTTCAGGTGAGAAGCTGGAACGCACCTGCAAGCGATGCGACTTGCAGCGCGCAACGATCAGATATACTACTGCCTCGCCGTTAGGCGCGCGTCCGCGCAGTAAAAGGTCGGCCCCTCGGATGCCACACCACTTCACTTTGTCAACTTCGCCCCCGTTCTAGCGACAATTTTGGGGGTCGCTGTGAAGGTCCACCGCTCATGTCGGAGCCATAAGCATTATATACGTCGGACCTGGGTGGAGTTTGCGCGAGACAACGTTAGGTCCGCACATTTGAAGGCCCGCGGCTTCCTGCACTCGTTCCATGGACACCACGCATATCATCAACCACACCTGGGCGGCTTATGCACACGCCAAGGTGGCACGTAAACTGATGAACATGTCGGGCGCTGTCTTCGCTACCTGTTCTTCGGCCACAGCGCCCGTGAGTTCCAGGCGCTGCATGGGGCGAAGCTGTTTTATGTATCCATCCTGATCTAGCTGGACGCGGCCGCCCTCGCTCTCAGCGTAGCGCACGGCGCAGTTGGCATGTCAGCGGTCGTTCAGTTTGCATGCGCCAAACGTGCTTTCCATACGCATGACAGGTTTGTCGATAGCGTCCTCCACTCCTGCCGCGTTTACGTCATCAACGTGCTTGGCCGTCAGGAGGCTTGGTCTTGCCTCAAGTTCGGCATCGCACGAAGCGGGTTGTAGCCCAAAGCCTCGCGTGCTAGTCCTGAGCTTCAGTGAGAATGCCCGAAGGGCACCTTTGGTGCCTGTGCCTGATTTAAGGCACTGTGGACAGCGCAACGATTCGTCATAGGACGAGAAGCCGGGCAGCGCGTGCAACACCGGGGCTGAGCCAGGCGAAGAGCAAAGCAGACCACACGCTCTTTCTCCCAGCGGCCTCTGCCAGCTCACAATAGATCAAGCCTTTCAAGGAAGCCTTATCGATATTCATGGATACCTTGACCCATTGTCTCCTGCACGCGGCCGCGCTGACAAGCAGTCTCTGACTTACTCGACGACCTGCACCTGAAAAGGTTACCACGTCGAATGCTTCGACGTCCAGAATGCCACGAAGAACGAGACGTAATCGCATGGTTGGTTCCATCTCGCTGGGGTCGATCTCGACAAGAACTCCACTTGAAAACGTATCTAAATGTCAAGATGTTGGTAGCATGTCTGGTCAACTGCATGTCATGGCATGTGCTGTCGCACCGCATATTGAATTCTGCGCGCAAGGCTCTGGATGCGTCGTACTCATAGTATACCAAGGCAGAGCCATCAGCAAATGGCGCAACTGGTGACCCGCGGATGCTTTTAGCCAAACGCACCGCCACTACGTTTTCTATCCTACAAGAACTTCCAAAAAAGGAAATGAAAGACTAAATTTACTTTGCAAGTTCCCCTGCCCAGTCGTCAGGCAGCCGAAGACCGCGGCAGGATCCCCCGCGGGCAGGCTCGCGTTAAAGGCCAACACTGCTCGCATGGCCGAACTATCAGAACCGATCTCGCGGACCATTAGCACATCAACAAATAATGCGCGTCGCACGTCTGGGCGCCGCGCAAAGCCGTGCCGACCGCCAACTTGCACAACCGCCTGACCACTGCCAGAGTAGTTACGGGCGATGGGGCATGGGCCATTCCATCCACCCCAGTTGTCCTTAGTAGTGGTCGGACGGTGGTTGTCCACGAGATCACCTGGCAGATAGTTGCGGTGTCCTGCTTCTGCCGATTTCGGGCGCATGGCTCTGTTGGTTTTGGCACCTGCTGCGGCCTGTGCATTGGAATCAATGATTATTTATCTGATCCTCTGTTCCCGATTGTGATCGGACGTGTCCGCCCCCCGTCGGTGGCCCAGCTGGTAGGTCTGGCAAACAGGCCGGCCGTCGAGCACGCAGTGCATTGCATGGCGACACCCCGTTGGAGAATGCAAATGCAATGAAGACAAATGGGCTTTCGTGCAATAGACGTTTAAAAACCAATGGGACGCACTGTCGTTTCCAACCTTCCCCCATAACATGTAAGGTGTGTCTCAGGACGCCGCTGCGCGCTTCGATAGCACTGGCATGCTGGCCTCTGGCGCGGATGCGAAGGTCTGCGCCTTCAGCCTTCAGGATGGATTTAACGGCATCATTGTTACGGGCGCCTTCTCCAACGGAATACAACACCTCAGCTGGGCCGCGCTGCAACCAGCAGTCGTGGTAGGCGCCCAATACCACATGCATCGTCGCGTCGGCAATCTCCTCGCCTGCAGCCCAACGAATGCATCGGGCGATGGTGTGAAACACGATGTATTGCTTGTAGAGCGCCACACTACACTCGACTTCTCCTGTGAATTTGCCAGTGAGGCTTATCCACGGCCTAACCAATCAATGGCAGTCGTACAACATCTAAGCTTACACGCGACAGAATCGCACGCATCTTTGGTTCAGAAGCGCTGTACCACCGAAAACGGAATTTGCGTGACTCCTCTAGCACGGTGGACGGATCGTAAGTCCGTAGGCCTCGGAGACTTGTCTGAATGTCAAATCTTGACCAATCAGGCAGTCTTGTACGCGGCCGTGCTTCCGCTGGAGGCGGGGGAGGAAGCGGCGCCACGCCGCTCTCCTCTCGCCCACCACGTCCCACGACACGCGGGGATTCAAAGGAGCTGCCAGCCCCAGAGCCACTGCGTGCGCCTCCTGTCATGTCGTAGCTGCTAGCGCCCACTGTTGAGTCTTGTGGATTTCTACATGAGGGGAGACGCGCACGTGGCCGCGCTGCTCCCCGCGGTCTCTGTCGCGCTGGCGGTAGCTCAGCTGGTGCAGACACCTCGTCGAAGGTCGTCTGGTGCCGCTGCTGGCGCAGCAGCAGCAGGTGCAGGTGCCCCTTTCCACCGGTTCCGGCGCAGCCGGTGGGGCTAGTCCGTGGTTGTCTGGTAGTTGCCACGGTTGGGCACACCTATGCTTGCCTGGCGTCAGCAGGTGGCCCCGCTCGTTTTTGCCATAGTCCCTTTTGCAACTTGGGCATGCCCAATAAAAGGACCCTTGTCATACCATCGACACTGACGCGGACTGCGCCAGTGACTCGGCGAGTTCATTCGAACGTTGTCTATACAAGCTGGACATCCCAGCCCACCCGACGGCGGTCGTTTGGCGGATCCTTTCTCTTCTCGTGGTAGAGTAAGATGATCGAGGTCGAATCCAGCAGTGCTGACCACGCAGGTGTTGGCGTAGTGTCCGTCGGCAAAAGAATTGCTGCCCTGTGCGTAGATGTATTTTGCAATCTGGACTGCATCTACGATCAGCAAGTGCATCCCAGGCGTGCACTGGGCCGCCTGCGCCATCTCTCGTTTGCACGCTCGGGCATGTTCACGATTGCCAACATCTACTGTTCTCAAAGGGTTTTAAATTGCTCGATGATTGGCCATGAATTCAATAAGCTTCTTCATGAGAGTGCCATGTAAATCACGTACCCCTGTCGAACACTGGTCTATCACCTGTGTGCAAGTAGCCATGCGCCTGACTAGCGTCGCCAAGGGGGGAGTCTCATCTACCCAAGTGCCAACCGGTTGTTCCCTGAAGAACATGCGATGGAGGTCATCTGGCATGACGGCTACCTTCCCGCAGAAGGTGACGCGGGGAAGGTCCTCCCTGCGGTGCTAGTACCAAGTGTCGTGGTTGACTTGCGAGTTACAGTGCGATGACAAGCCTGCGCTTCTGCAGTTGGATTGGAAATATGCATTGCGACAAAGCGCGCGTGCAGATAGTCCCACACATCCTGTTGCACTCGTGGGATACCCAAGTCAACATTGGCACGTTCACCTAGGCCACCTCCAGAAGTAAGCCCCATGTTAAATCGATTTGAAGTATACCACCGGTGCCTCCATACAGTTCTAAAGCATCTACACAAGTTATCCACCCATAGCAGGCGGCGGGACACCAGATAAATATTTCGGCACGCGCGCCCGCAACACCGCTTGGCAATGTTGAGAAGAGGCCGTCGTCATCATCTGACTTTGGCCCTGAGAACGTCGGAGAGCAGCGCGGCATCTCCTAAGCCTTTGAAGTCGTCACCACAATCATCGCTGCCGTCTTCAGCACGTTTAGGTATCGTTTTCGGTTTGACGCCAGCTTCCTTGTCAGCTTGTTGCTTTTCTTTTGGTTCTATCCGGGCATCAGCTGGCAACGCCGCTCGCACGTTTGCGCGCGCCCACTGATACCAGTGAAGACCGAATTCCAGGCAGGCCCCCGTCAAGCCCAATCGAGAAGGAAGGAGATCGATCATCATCGATGAACGTCACTCGTCTCTCGCGGCTCGACGGTCGCCCGTGCCCAAGCAAGGCCTGGGGGGCTGATTCCGACTACAATCTCGAACACTGTTGTGGACTCCAGGTAGTAACGGCGCTTTCCCGTTGCATCTTGTCGGATGGTCTTTGAACCTGATATATTCGATCGCCTGCTTCACGCCAAAATCCGGAGTAACACGACGGACAACGTCGCCCCAACACGGCCCGCTGTCGCTGGACTGCATATTGTTGTGCACACTCGCATTAGTACGGGTGGACACTTCAAAATATACTTGTTTGCTATCTTCGTGCGCATTTACTCTGTTGGTCCACAAGCTGTGCTGTCAGGAATGTAATTGTCTTGTTTCGCCATTCAGCATGTTTCTGTACGCGTCCGTACCAGTCTATAACATTCGTGCACGTACATCTCCACAACGTTGTAGGCACCTTCGGGCATGATGCACAGACGTGCATGGCCTCTTGTTGGCACGATCAAACTTGATGTCGCTATGACAGAGACGCAGCCGGATCCCCCTGAGTTGCAGGCGTTGCAGAGCCTCTCTTATAGGAGTTAGTTTCCAGAAATATCCTGGTGGTCCCATTATGACTATTTGCACCCTGAGAGCACGCGCTCAAGTTAGGAGATCATTAAATTTCTCGCAGCGCGGCCCAGCCCATTTGCCAGGCAATCTGACATACCAGTCAGCGAGCGCAGCCACCAAGAATTATGCGTAGCCTCCTCAGGGTATGCCCCCGAGGGACTGTGCCCCACTAGATGGCATCACCTCATTATGAATAATGCGACTACACATACCTTCGACGGCGTAATTCGGCGGTAGCCGTGCGTAAATTTTATTGAACTAACGCTTTGGAATGATACGACTCACCGTTTGTCGTTATGCGTGTGTCCACGCGGTCCTTTGTTATAAGGCACGCGCCCGCGCCTACGGCCCCCCTGGGACTGCAAGCAGACTTGGCCAGCAGGCCCACCTGCCCCCGACAACGGAGGTCGTCCATGCGGGGTTGGATACCCGGGTTCTCATCGCTCGGGTAAGTCATCCCCCCACTCGTGCCCTACTCGCCGGCGTTGTGCGACGACAAGCTAGGGTCTCCGATGTTGAAGACCTGCGGCATGTCCTCCGCGATCGGACTGGTACCCAAATCTTCTCTGGGCGTGGCAGCCCTGGATCTGTTGGGGCAACCCGCGAGCCAGTCCCTCGCCTCCTCCAGATGTTGATGGAGAAGGTTCGCCACGGGGTCTGGATGTCTGGATACCACTTGTCAGCTGCCCCTGTTCACTTCATGGTGGATGCCTGCCCACAGCACGCGCGTCATCTCATGGCGATCAACCAGACGATCGGATCGACGCCAGCGGCCCATTGTCGAGCTGACCATCATGGTGAGGCGTCATCGACGGCCTGGCCCATGAAGCGATTATGCGTCTCGTGGTTGTATTCGCCAGTGTCCTGGCATGCCTGGGATACCTGTCCGCGGTCGGCTTCTCTCGCGCCGGGGGGAGCTCCCTGCACTGACATGGGCGAAAGTCTCCGACGCTGACTCGCCCTCCGAGCTGGGAGCGGCCTCCCCGTAGATGGAACATGGGATGGCCAGGTGTCCCGAGGGCGTTTTCTCCAGCGTCAGAACCTGCGCGCCCTTGCCAAGCAGCACCGTGTAAGTGTGCGAGCCTGAGAAAATCATGCGTTCCTTGCCTTCCTCCAGGATCAAGATTGCCCTCCGCGACGGCATGGAAACAAGGACAGGAACGGCTGGCAGGTCTGAGCCAGTGCCCTGGGCGATGATACCAATTAAAGCGCCCACCCTTGTGGTCGGCGGCTCGGTGCGATGCCGGCACTTGCACGCAATCTTGACTGACCCGAGGGTCCGGCACGCAGTTGCGCCACTGCCCACTCCGTTGACGCACAGCACCCCCCTAGGTTGTCGAACTCCCGTGCAGCGCTGATACCGACTCGGTATCAGCGCTGCACGGGAGTTATCATCGGCATCGAACGTCAGTATCATCAGCATTACCGATGATACTGACGTTCGAACCAATGTCCACCACCATACTGAGGTGGCCAGGGATCAGTGTTTTAAGTCTGCCAGAACCATACACATGCTGAATGCCAGCTGGAGTCGAGATTGCGCGCGTTTCCGCACCAATCTGCCTCCGGAGCCCTCTCCGATGGACGATGCACTGGTTTCTCGCGAGACTCAGAGTCGCAGGACCCCAGCTGCTTATGAAGGCACGTACTCATTCCACAGTAGCAGGCTCACGCTCAATCGCCCAGTCGGCGTACATCTGGGCGTTGAGCGGTTCGGGCAGCACGGCTCGTTGCTTCGCCAATGGCGCGGCCTTCGTTGTCCTGCTGCATGAACGCTGTGGACTGCTCATACACTGCCCACTCTGTTTCCACTGCTTGGTCCATGTCCACATCTATCGATAGGGAGTCCACCCTCCTGCCCGTGGCCGAGAGCGGTCTGCGGCGGCGGCGTGAATCCGCCCGTTGTCGTTGCTGTCCCAGGCGGTCCAGCAGCGGGTAACTGCACGGAACTGGCACCGCATGGGCAGCAGGTGCCCCCGCATCTTGCATCGACGGGGCGTTCACTGCAGGTGTTCCCGCATCATATAGAAGCAAGATTGGCGCGACAAATGCTGGGGACGTTGCCAGCATAAGGTTGCTCCCGGCCGCTACTGAAGTGCTCGATGTGTCAATATCCCGCCTGGGGATATTATGCCACGATGATGCCTGGTCCCCTGCAAATGGCACGCGCGGCCTCTACGCCGGCCCCTGCCCTTCCTCTTGCAACGTGCACCCGAGCATTTCGGCCCCAGCATTCTGCGCGGCATTGGCGACCACATTGCAGCCCCCACCCTTTCGCGCGGGACGAATGACTCGAGGCGCACAGCGCACTGCGCGAAGGAGATGTCCGATACTGCAGGCGCCCCTGAGTTCGGGCGCGCCCGCCCCTGCCGTTGCAGCGTGGACTCCGACTCCTCGCACGGAGAGGGCGGCGGCCCGTCCCTGGACCGCGGGGTCGACCTCGCGGTCTGCACGCGGCCGCGCTGTGAGTTGTGACCATATGTTGCATGCGCCTGGCGTTCCTGTCCTGCGCGGCCCTCTGGGCTTCTTCCGACGCTTGCATATTTGATTGCATCATCGCATGAATATCGTGCATACATGCAGCCAATGCGCTTGCAGGCGGGCAACTCTCCAGCGCAGGCGGCTGCACAACTGCATCTGGGCCCGCCAGCGACGGCCGATAACCCACGCGCGGATGCGCTCCCGCACCTGAGACACGCACCGCCTGCAAGCGGTAGAAGCCATCCGCCATATCCCGCGTCATTTGGTTCTGGGCCAAGTGGCCCACCAATTGCGTTCCATTAACCTCTGCAAAACGTCTAGGAAACAGTGGCTGATCCATAGGTGGCTGAGCTGGCCCTTGGAGTGGAAGGCACGTTGGATGCGCAGCAAACGCAGGAACGAATGGCAGCTTATCCAGACGGTCCTCCGATGCACTCGCGTCTGGGCGCCACTCCCAGGGCGGCGCCCAGTTATTCCGATCTGCCACATCCACTCCGAGCAACCTAATCTCAGACATGGCTGCATGGTGATGTTGTTTGCATGAATCTGCGTTCCTCAAGAGCCGACTGCCTGTGTCCAGGCTGGTCTACTGTTGGCACTGCCATCGCCGAGCTTGCTGGACTGCCTGTGGCCCGGCCTTGGCAAGGAGTGCCAATGGGCGTTATCGACCGAATGGCAGCTGCCAAGCTGGGGTGCCGGCGCAGTGTGACCATACGCCGCATGAGGCCCTCATTGCTCGTCGATGCTGCTAGTAGACCATTGGGCGCGTCCGCCCCAGACGCTAGGCTCGGCTCGGACCTTAGCTGACCGAATGGCATGGGCTCGAACCTAATGGAGCCAGCGTTGAATGGCGGCCGTGCCAGTCCGAAGCTCGTCGGCGGCCCTGCCGACACGCGGCTTAGGGCGGCTGCCCACGGGTCAAGCCTACCGAAGACATCCGACTGAGTAGATATCTCGTTGGATGGTGCTATCATCCAAAAGGAAGAACCGCCGGTGGCCCAGCATTCGTTGGCGCGGCTACGCCAGCAGGTGCCCCCGCATCCATTAACACGATGACGGTGAACTTCGAGCCGAACTGTTCTTTGCCGAGATGACCCATGGGCGCGGCCACCCCAACACCACAAGGCGCTTCAGGTTCGAACCAGTTATTCTGACGATGGACATCGCCCACGGTTACGGGCCAGTCCCGTATCTCGTAGCTGGCGCCATGAAAGTACTGGGGATTGCGCCAGACGCATATCCCCTCGACTTCGGGTCTCAACGCAAAAAGGAGACTGTACCCAGTCGGAATAATACCGTCGAACCCGTTCTTCAGAAGGACATCGCCGGCGGAACGCCACACCCTTGCCCCTTCCCGCAATAACACGGGATAGACACGAATACGAGGGTCTCGGCGCCCTCCCCGAGGCCGGAACGAATCCTGAGATCGCCCAGTCGACGCCGGCGTCCGCGCACAAACCGGCCGCCGCGCCCTCCTCGTGGATTGTGTTCTGCGCGACAGGACAGCCCGTGCAATGATTCTGTGCATAGCATGCCAGCAATGGAACATCCTCGCTGGCGCACGCATAGTTTAGCTGGAGGCGGGCCTTCCTTGCACCCGAACTGTCCGTCGTATTACCGATATGTAGGAGCAACCAAGTTAAGTAATCTTGTTTTGGCCACGCATCCACCTACAAATTTTGCCATAACCCTTTCCGCCCCAAATACGAGACAAAGCTTTCGCAACCGCGACCCAGCCGTCAAAGCGATCCCATGTCTGGCATGCTTTCGCAAATCGCTCATCATGGACGCCACCGCGAAATGGCCTGCGCCTGCAGGCGTGGGACCACCACCCAGAAGCAGTCACTCCATGTTGGCGCGGTGACGGATTGAAAATAAAATTCCCCGTCTCATGAAGGTCTCTAAGTTCGGAAACGCGACGACGTTCATTGCGCAACCGTTGTTTCTCTGCTTCGGCGGCGGCATGCATCGGCAATGAACTTTGATCACGAGCATACTCCTCGTCGGACATCTCCGCCCCTGCTTATCTGGGCGCGCCCGCTGGCGCGCCCGCCCCCGCTGGGATATCTGCGCCATCCGGCTGAGGATGCAACCTTCGACCTCGGTTTTATTAGCGCAGCCGGCGGCTAAATGACGAGGCCGCGGCAGACGACTCGGCAGGCGCTTCAGCCGGAGACCCGCCCTGGAATTCGGCCCGCGCGGCACTGAACAGCGTTGCGCTGATGGCAAGTGGGTCTCCACTTGGAAACTTTCCTTTGTGCCGCGGCTGCCTGCCGACTGGCAGTGGTTCTGGTAGGCCGCCAGTGTCCTGGCCGTTCTGCTCGCTGGACCCCCGTTCTGGAAGCAGGTCTTTGGCCCCCTCTGGATTCTTCATCGCTGCCGGGCCAACAGGCGCATCAGGTACTGATTCGCCTCTGCCCGCTGCCGAGCTCGATCTTCCTGTTCGCGCTGCAAGTAGCGAAGGTGCCCAGTCGCCGCGATAGGCCGGGCCCTCCTGGGACTCTGCAGACCCCGCGGCAAACGGTTGCCTGGGCAGAGGTGCGGAGCTGCCTCCGAAGCGGGCAGCTCTCTTTCTGATATTGCCTGAGCGCCTCCGCGCAGGGCCGCAATCGCCCTCCACGTCGCCGCCAGGGGGCCCCTCTAGGTCCTCCTCTTGTCCTGGACGCAGCTTCTTTGCAGGGGCCGCTTTTGACTTGTCGGTCTCCTGGGCCCCCTGGGCCCCCGGGCGCGCCCGCCCCCTTTCTCGCCGGGGCCATCTTCGCCCCGGGCGCGCCCGCCCGGCGGTTCGGCTGGCGAGCTGGGCGCGAGAAGCCGCTCATCCTGATCTCCTTCTTCTTCTTCATCAATCTTCTCGCCCGCCGCCCGCGCGGGCGCCGGGGGAGACGCGGGAGATTCGGCGCTGGAGCCCCCTACGATCTGCCCCGTCGCGTTCAGCTCGCGCCGACGGGGAGCGCTGCGACCCCTGCCCACGCGCGCGCCGACGGGATCTCTGTTCTGCTGTTGCCAACGCGAATCCCGGCTGTAGATCTTGGGAATATGATCGTCGCCCAGAGCTTCCTAATCATCGTCAGCGCCTTGGACTTCCACATCTGTCATTGAGACGAAACCCTCAGCGGGCGCGACCGCCCTTCAACCGACGCCGCCACCACGGCCTGGATGCCACGGCGCCCCTTCGCGACGCGGGCTGCGAGATGGACGGCCCATTAGGCAATTACAGCGGCGTTGGCTGCGAGGCAGGCATAGACACAGACGGTAGGTCCCGCGAGCCTGAATAACGTCTCGTTTGAACGCACGCCTCATCGCTCTCTTTATTGTGACGGTCTGATGTTTTGATGGCGCGGTGACTGCCATCACGAGTAGCGTGTTTTAGAAAAACCGCCAGTGGCGAAAATGTGATTCTGAAGAACCCCGTTCGAGAGAGTGATCCACATCTGCATCATGCATCTCCACGCGCGGGCCTTGTTCGTCATAAGAGAAAGCAGCGTACCCCTTACCAGAGGATGAGCACCGCTTTTCCCAACCCGTCTCGCTAGAGCATGCACCGTACGTGGACTCTGCAGACCGAGCATAGCTTTGCCCTTGGAAGGGGCCGACGCGCGCGGGCGACTACGACCTCCACCAAGACCGCCCGCGCCCAGGCCACGTTTGCTAGATTTCCCTGGCGCGCCTGCTGCGGCGCGGGCCGGGGCGCCGCGGCCGCGGCGACTGCTTCCTGCGTCGCCTGCATACACACCACCCGAGCCAACAGGAGCCTTTCCAGACTTACCCCACGTCACAAACGCGTTGGCGCGGGTCTGCCCCCATCCCGCGGCAGCCCGCCCCTTCTCCTCCGTGAGACCAAGCACCGTTGCATTTGAAAGCTTGTGGAACCATGCCTGCTCGCGTCCGAGCTGATTCATTGTTTCAGCGCCGGTGCCAGGCACGGTCTCCGCGTCACACATACAGTGGTCATCGGCGTCGTCGCCCGAGTCGCACTGCACGTATCCGCGCCGGCGCGCGCGAGTCCAGCCCCCGATGGGAGCGTCGAACAGCTCCTCGATCCTGTCGCGCAGGTACTCGGTGTAGCGCTCGACTGACATGGCAGCGTCGGCAAAATGGGCCATCCAATACCAAGCGGAACTTGATTGAGCGCGAAAGGGTGGTCGATTTCGGGGATATCAGCGCACCCAATGGGATCCGCTTCGGATTGCTTCGAGCCGAGAAGTACGGATCCGCCCCCTTTTACACCACCCTTGGAGCACCGCGCTTGGGAATGTGCACCGCTTCAGCACGTATTGCATGTCATACTTTTGCCGTGTTTGTCCATTGGATTGAGCCTGCGGCCCTTGCCCTTGCCCGCAGTCTGCCCACAACCTTTGCCTCTGCCTTCACCTCAGAGAAATAAGTCCTCAAAGTCATAGTCACTCAATCGAGCCAGAAACGTGGCTATGCCTGCGCTATGCAATCTGCGGGTGCGTCTACCACCTTTCCCGCGGCCTTTTTGCTCACGGAAAAAGCAAGGACGTGCAGCTCGCCTAAGCCTCCGAACTGGTTTCTTCGTATGTCGCCTCCACCTTCTTTGGGCATGATGATAGCCTAGGTATAGGCACCGTGTTGCTGCATCACCACCGGCGGGTAGGTCTGACCAGTCGAAGTTTTCAACACCTGAAGAGGAAACCGCATCGGTATCCGTGCCGGATACGAAGACGTCGTCATCTTGTTCGCTGGTGGAACCCCAGAGGGTGGTCGCGTCAGGTGGCGTGCAGCTGGCAGCCGATGGCCAGCCCATGTTAGAGGCAGAAGCCTTTTCGTTGTAGGCTTCTTGGCCTAGAAGCGTCGTGGACCCAGTAGGCTCTCCATCATTCCAGACGCTATTCGGCATGTCGGCCGGTGCATCGCTTATTTCGGTATGGTAAGTGCCCGCGCTGCGTTCGCTGAAGATGCTCCCGACGTTTCCTGGGGAACGCTCAACCAAGTGTCCATGACTGCGCATTCGCTCCAGGAATTGGTCGCATTGTTGTTGGGTACGGGGCATATGGTGGTTCAGCGTTTGCAACAACTGTGCTGCTCGGGAGGTACTAACTCCCAAAGCACGAAACAATATCAGAGTAAAGATCTGGAGGTTGGGTACATTGAAGCCCGTTGAATAGATGCTTTCGCCCCATATCGACCCTGAAATCGATGAGGGCTATCCCCGAGATGAGCTGTCGCTCGTCCCCAAGGTTTTCAAAGCTGGTGCTTAAAAATAAATACATGATGTAAGTGAATCCGTCGGTGCTTCTCCCGGCAAGGTGACACAATAGTTGACGATGATGGACGGCACCCGCATGGCTACTGTCCTACCCAAGCCTCCTAGGCCACGCTGTAATGCCGCGGCCTGTTGGGGTGGAGTCGTATTTCCACCCTCGACGTCAAGCCATGCGTGTACTTCGCAAACAAAGTCGCGGAAGGGCACGCTGCCTGCGGAATCCCAGAAGGGACCCCGAGTGCGCGTTTCATCCAGTCCTCCTCCTCGCGTGGATCCACGGCAAGACCTAGGCACACCCAGATGGTTCCAAAGATAGCAACCTTAACAGAATACATGGTCGTGTTGTAGCTGATGATGTTCGGTTTTGTATCATTGGATATTGTCGCGTCGGCGGGGTTGCGACTGGGTGCCTGGTCTGGCGTGGCCGTCAGTCTGCGGATGGGTATCGGTACTTGGCTTGTGCGTGGCATGTGGCCACGCGGTGGGGAGATGGAGGTATAGGACTGTAGGTTGCCAGTTGGTTGAAAAGTATTGGGAGAGTGGCGGCTGACAGCCGGCGCAGTCGGGTACTGTACTGTGCCGTGGAAGGCTGCTATGTACATAACACTTGATGTAAGAGCCAGCCATATAAAGCTGAAACCAGCTCCGCTACCAAGTGAAAAGGAAAGGGTTGAGGGCTTGGCCATGAGGTAATAAGCTAAGAACCCTACTCTTAGGATAACGTCGGCGACGTATCGAGGCATCCCACAATTCATCCCTTGATTGGAGGGAGGGATCATTGATAGACGTGGCCTTTGTCTGATGCAATGATCCAATAGTGTCTCACTGTCGTGTGGCATGCAAATAGGGCTGCGCAGCCTTGAGCCAAGATTGCGGCGGATATAGCGATCGCTTTACAGGCGCACATTAAACCTCGTTGAACATGTATCTCACATGCGCGCGCTTTTCGCGCGCGCTTCGGTTACAGCCGTCCACAGGATATCGAAGCATCGTAGGTTCTTCTTGGGACTGTCTTGCAGCTTTCTTGGGATCATCTTGAGCCTTCTTGGAGCCCTCTTGGGAAATCTCGGGGCACTTTCGGGCCGTCTCGGGACCATCTTCGGCCGTCTTGGACTCCTCGCGCAGCCACCTTGCAAGTGTCCAGGGCCGCCTTGGGACCCTCTCGAGGCCCTCTTAGGGAGCTACTTGGGACATCTTGGGGGCTGGGTGCCTCTGGGGAGCTACTAATTGGTCGATGGGCTCGTCGGGGATCGTCGGGTCTGGGGTTGGGTTATGGTGCAGTATGAGGGGCGCCTGGGCGCGAGCGCCGGCACCGACGCTACCAGCCCCGCAACCCCGAAGCTGGCCAAGGAAGAAAGAGAGCGAAAGGAGGGGGGAAGGGGTCAGAGGGAAGGACAGAAGGGTTGTGGAAGAGATGAAGGGACGGAAGGAGGCGGGGGAGGTGGGGGGGGAGAAGGAGGGGGAACGGGAGGGGAGGGAACGGGAGGCGGGGAAGGTGGGAAACGATGGGAGGGGGAGAACAGGGAAGGGGAGAGAAAGGGGAGCTGCTACTGGGGACGTCCGGGGGCGCAGAGAAGACGGCAGTCCGGGGGCGAAGCTGGCGAGCCCAGGAAAGGCCGCACAACGGAACCTGGGGAGAAGCAGACGCTTTTGTTACACGAGTGGGGCAGCGCACGCGAGTAATCGTATGCCGGGAATGACCGCGCCGCGATGATGCTCGCTGTCGGCCTTGCCCGTGCTCGGGGCAGCAAAGGGCAACGGGCAAACGTCAGAGCAGCTGCCTCCCTTCCAGAAAGTATGGCAAGGGGCAGGGGGCCGCTGCACAGGGCCGCACAGGGCACAGGGCACAGGGCAGGGGGCCCCTGACCCAGCCAGGCGTCGATTCAGAGGTAACCCCGCGCGATTCGGAGGACGACGACGACAAGGATAGAGAGGGGAACGAACGACGAGGCGACAGGGGAGACGAAATAAACGCAAGGTTCCTGCTGGACCGCGCATACTCCGGCTGGTCGGGGCAGCGGCGCCGTTCTCTGAGCCCGGCGGCAGCGACCAGCGTCGGATGGCCCGTGAAACGAGAAGGAGGAGGAGGGGGAGGAGAAAGCAACGAACAGACGCGGGAGGGAGCGGTAGGAGCAGCGAGAAGCAAGCTGAATGATCGCGTACATTGATGGAGTGGAGGATGTGAGTGAGGGAGCTGAGACAATGATGATAGCGACGCAGTCTTGCGCAGCAGTGCCTGACAACTTGCATCACGGGACTGGCGCGCCATACAGCTACAAGTGTCATGGCTGAGCCAAAAAAAGGGGGCGGCATCCCGCCCATTGCAAGAAGGGGGCCCGAGCTCTATAAAGACCAACCATTGGGCTGTGTTGCCCGGGGATGTCAGGGAGAGGGCTATGGCGTCACAAAGCCTGCCGCAAGCCGTTACGCGAGACACGCCTGTGTCACATGTACACGCCTGGCTGCTCCAGTGAATCGGCTACGCTTGCAAGCCTGGTCGGCACCTCCTCCCCCTCCGTCTACTCCCCCCCGCCCATGAGTTCAGAATGACAGAATCCCTCCTCTGGCTGGACTGGCGACCTCCCCTGTCCTGGGGTGGGGTCTGGAGCGCAGGGGCTTGGTATCTGACGCGGCGCCCGCGGCTTGCCGGGTTGAGGCTGCGTCCTTACCCAGGCAGGGCTCGCTGCGGCTGCTAGGGGCAGCGAGGAGGGTGACCGGGAGCGAGAAAGGGTGAGCGGGAGGGAGTGGGAGGGAGGCGAAGAGGGCTGTCACTGTCCACACTAGCTGCGACAGGCACGAATGAACACTGGCTCGGGCCCAGGAGATCGCGGCGCCATGGCAACCACGCAGGGCAAACGTCGCCTTGCACCAGCCTCAACGACATAATCAGAAGTCGCCTTGGTGGGGCAGCAAAAAGGAGAAGATTATGACTGGGGATGCAGAGGGGATGAGGCGGGAGGCGGACGCGGAGGGAGGCGGAGGCGGGGGGACGCTGCTGGAGGCCCCCAAGAAGCCCCCAAAAGGCTCCCAAGAGTCCCTAAAACTGCCCCCGCGAGGCCCCCGAGAGCGCTCCGAAGAGACCCCAAGAAGCAGCCCTGAGAACTCTGATCCGCAGCCCAGGCACAGTGGCGGGATGGGCCGAAGGCCATTCGATCCGCCGCCCCCCTTTGCTTTAGCAAAGGGGTGCCTGGCGTGCCAGATGAAATGGGTTTTGGTTTTGGTTCTTTTTCCAAAAGAACTCCCCCTGGGGCTTCGGCCCGTCCCGCCGGCCACCCGGAAAGGATCTCAAAACGCATCCGACATGCCTCTGTTTCCTCCAGTTGGCCCAAGATGGCGTCCAAGACGGCCAAGATGGCCCAGGATGGTCTCCAAGACGTCTCCAAGACGCCCCAAGATGGCCTCCAAGACGGCTAAGATGGCCCCAAGATGCCTCCAAGACGGCCCAAGATGTACCCAAGACGGTCTAAGACGGCCCAAAAGGCCCGCAAGAGGCCTCCAAGACGGCCCAAGAGCCCTCCAAGACGTCCTCCAGGAAGGCCCGAAGAGGCCAAAATCATTGATTTGCCTTATGTCGTTGAAGGATTTTGGAATTTGCGCCTTTTCGGCTTTCCGACGGCCCAAGACGGCCCAGGAGGCCCCCAAGATCGCCCAAGAGGCCCCCAAGAAGGCCCCATGACGGCCTAAGTGGCCTCCAAGACGGCCCCAAGAGGGCCCGAAGACGGCCCAAGAGGCCTCCAAGACACCCACGATGGCCTCCAAGACGCCCAAGATGGCCTCCAAGACGGCCCCGAAGCGCCCCAGAGGGCCCCAAGTCGGCCCAGAAAGGCCCCCAAGACGGCTCCCGACGGCGTCAGACGTGCCAGGAACCCACCAAGATGGCCGAAGTTGGCTCGAAGCTGGCCCAAGACGGCCCAGGAGGCCCCCAAGAGGGCCTCCAGGAAGGCCAGAAGAGGCCCAAAACATTGATTGTCCTAAGGCTTTTGACGGATTTTGACATTTGCTTCTTTTCGGATTTCCGACGGCCCGAGGCGGCCCAAGAGCCCCCGAAGATCGCCGAAAGATCGCCCAAGAGGCCTCCAAGACGGCCCCAGAACGGCTCAAGAGGGCCCCAAGACGGCTCCAAGAGGCCCCCAAGACGGCACAGGAGGCCTTTAAGACGCCCAAGATGGGCCTCCAAGACGGCCCTGGAGCATTCCAAGAGGGCCCCAAGTCAGCCTATAGAGGCCCCCCAAACGGCTTCCGACGGCGTCAGACGGAGCAGGAGCCCACCAAGACAGCCGAACATGGCCCTAAGATGGCCCAAGACGGCCCAAGAGGCCTCCAAGAGGGCCTCCAGGAAGGCCCGAAAAGGCAACAATCATTGATTTCCCATGGGTTTTTGAAGGATTGTGGCATTTGCTTTTTGTTCGGCCTTCCGACGGCCCGAGACGGCCCAAGTGCCCCCAAAGATCGCCCAAGACGCCCAAGACACGGCCCCAAGAGGCCCCCAAGACGGCCCAAGAGGTATCCAAGACGCTCAAGATGGCCTCCAAGACGGCCCAAGAGCCCTCCAAGACGTCCTCCAAGAAGGCCCGAAAGAGTCAAAATGGTCTCCAGACGGCCAAGATGACCTTCAAGATGCCCACGTGTTACCCGAAGGCTTTCCAAACCGATTCGGGGAACACATGGTCCGATAGCTTGGCAGGTCTGGCCTCAACGTTCGGCCACATAGGCACTTCCAAAAAGGCAGGGGGCGGCGGTGATTCGCCTTGGGCGTCTTCGATCCGCCGCCCCCTTTTAATGTATCAAAGGGGTGCCTGGCGTGCCAGACGATATGGTTGTTTTGTTTTGCTTCTTTTTCCAAAATTACTCCGACGGTAGGACCCCACATGAGAATCTGTTTAGCTTACCCTTTGCCCTTTCCTCTTCCTCCTGGGGCTCCCGCCTGAGACTTCCTCACAATTCACTCACAGACGAGGCTCCCGCTCGAGACTTCCTCCATATTCATATCTCAAGAGCCCAAAAGTGACGACAGTTGCACGTTGCGGATGACCCGCTCGGATTCAAACATGAAGCGCGGGTCCCATAGGGAGGGGGTTCCCGCCTGAGACTTCCCCGCAATTCACTCACAGACGAGGCTCCCGCTCGAGACTTCCTCCATATTCAAATCTCAAGAGCTCAAAAATGACGACAGTTGCACGTTGCGGATGACCCGCTCGGATTCGAACATGAAGCGCAGGCCCCATAGGGAGGGGGCTCCCGCCTGAGACTTCCTCACAATTCACTCACAGACGAGGCTCCCGCCTGATACTTCCTCCATATTCAGGTCTCAAGAACCCAAAAGTGACGACAGTTACACGTTGCGGATGACCCGCTCGGATTCAAACATGAAGCGCGGGCCCCATAGGGAGGGGGTTCTCGCCTGAGACTTCCCCGCAATTCACTCACAGACGAGGCTCCCGCTCGAGACTTCCCCCATATTCAAGTCTCAAGAGCCCGAAAGTGACGACAATTGCACGTTGCGGATGACCCGCTCGGATTCAAACATGAAGTGCGGGCCCCATAGGGAGGGGGCTCCCGCCTGAGACTTCCTCGCAATTCACTCATAGACGAGGCTCCCGCTCTAGACTTCCTCCATATTCATATCTCAAGAGCCCAAAAGTGACGACAGTTGCACATTGCGGATGACCCGCTCGGATTCAAACATGAAGTGCGGGCCCAATAGGGAGGGTGCTCCCGCCTGAGACTTCCTCACAATTCACTCACAGACGAGGCTCCCGCTCGAGACTTCCTCCATATTCAATCTCAAGAGCCCAAAAGTGACGACAGTTGCACGTTGCGGATGACCCGCTCGGATTCAAACATGAAGTGCGGGCCCCATAGGGAGGGGGCTCCCGCCTGAGACTTCCTCGCAATTCACTCACAGACGAGGCTCCCGCTCGAGACTTCCTCCATATTCATATCTCAAGAGCCCAAAAGTGACGACAGTTGCACGTTGCGGATGACCCGCTCGGATTCAAACATGAAGTGCGGGCCCCATAGGGAGGGGGCTCCCGCCTGAGACTTCCTCACAATTCACTCACAGACGAGGCTCCCGCTCGAGACTTCCTCCATATTCAAATCTCAAGAGCCCAAAAGTGACGACAGTTGCACGTTGCGGATGACCCGCTCGGATTCAAACATGAAGTGCGGGCCCCATAGGGAGGGGGCTCCCGCCTGAGACTTCCTCACAATTCACTCACAGACGAGGCTCCCGCTCGAGACTTCCTCCATATTCAAGTCTCAAGAGCCCAAAAGTGACGACAGTTGCACGTTGCGGATGACCCGCTCGGATTCAAACATGAAGTGCGGGCCCCATAGGGAGGGGGCTCCCGCCTGAGACTTCCTCGCAATTCACTCACAGACGAGGCTCCCGCTCGAGACTTCCTCCATATTCATATCTCAAGAGCCCAAAAGTGACGACAGTTGCACGTTTGACCCGCTCGGATTCAAACATGAAGTGCGGGCCCCATAGGGAGGGGGCTCCCGCCTGAGACTTCCTCGCAATTCACTCACAGACGAGGCTCCCGCTCGAGATCTCAAGAGCCCAAAAGTGACGACAGTTGCACGTTGCGGATGACCCGCTCGGATTCAAACATGAAGTGCGGGCCCCATAGGGAGGGGGCTCCCGCCTGAGACTTCCTCGCAATTCACTCACAGACGAGGCTCCCGCTCGAGACTTCCTCCATATTCAAATCTCAAGAGCCCAAAAGTGACGACAGTTGCACGTTGCGGATGACCCGCTCGGATTCAAACATGAAGTGCGGGCCCCATAGGGAGGGGGCTCCCGCCTGAGACTTCCTCGCAATTCACTCACAGACGAGGCTCCCGCTCGAGACTTCCTCCATATTCAGGCCTCAAGTCAGATGATGTGATGATGATGATGATGATGATGATGATGATGATGATGATGATGATGATGATGATGATGATGATGATGATGATGATGATGATGATGATGGTGATGCTGATGGTGATGATGATGATGAGTGGGGAGTGATGGTGATGGTGATGATGATGCGGAGGAGGAAGCAAAGAGGAGCAGAGGAGAGGGAGGAGGAGGAGGAGAGATCCTGCGCGGAGGGTGTGCAGAGAAAACAAGAACCCCACTTAGGATGTGGGGAAGAACTCCCCCTGGCGCTCCGGCCCGTCCCGCCGGCCACCCTGAAACTGCACAAGTCAATGCCTGTTCCGCCCCAAGACGACCCAAGATGGTCCCAAGACGGCCAAGATGGCCCAGGATGGCCTCCAAGATGCCTCCAAGACAGCCCAGATGGCCTCCAAGACGGCTAAGATGGCCCCAAGATGCATCCAAGACGGCCCAAGATGGCCCCAAGATGGTCTAAGACGGCCCAAAGGGCCCGCAAGAGGCCTCCAAGACGGCCCCAGAGGCTTCCAAGAGGTCCTCCAGGAAGGCCCGAAGAGGCCAAAATCATTGATTTGCCTTAGGTCTTTGAAGGATTTTGGAATTTGCGCCTTTTCGGCTTTCCGACGGCCCAAGACGGCCCAAGAGGCCCCCAAGATCGCCCAAGAGGCCTCCAAGAAGGCCCCATGACGGCCCAAGAGGCTTCCACGACGGCCCCAAGAGGGCCCGAAGACGGCCCAAGTGGCCTCCAAGACACCCACGATGGCCTCCAAGACGCCCAAGATGGCCTCCAAGACGGCCCCGAAGCGCCCCAAGAGGGCCCCAAGTCGGCCCAGAAAGGCCCCCAAGACGGCTCCCGACGGAGTCACACGTGCCAGGAACCCACCAAGATGGCCGAAGTTGGCTCGAAGCTGGCCCAAGACGGCCCAAGAGGCCCCCAAGAGGGCCTCCAGGAAGGCCAGAAGAGGCTAAAAAAACCTCGATGGTCCTAAGGCTTTTGACGGATTTTGACATTTGCTTCTTTTCGGACTTCCGACGGCCCGAGACGGCCCAAGAGCCCCCGAAGATCGCCGAAAGATCGCCCAAGAGGCCTCCAAGATGGCCCCAGAACGGCCCAAGGGGGGCCCCAAGACGGCTCCAAGAGGCCCCCAAGACGGCACAGGAGGCCTTTAAGACGCCCAAGATGGCCTCCAAGACGGCCCTGGAGCATTCCAAGAGGGCCCCAAGTCAGCCTATAGAGGCCCCCCAAACGGCTTCCGACGGCGTCAGACGGACCAGGAGCCCACCAAGACAGCCGAACATGGCCCTAAGATGGCCCAAGACGGCCAAAGAGGCCTCCAAGAGGGCCTCTAGGAAGGCCCGAAGAGGCCAGAATCATTGATTTCCCATGGGTTTTTGAAGGATTGTGGCATTTGCTTTTTTTCGGCCTTCCGACGGCCCGAGACGGCCCAAGTGCCCCAAAGATCGCCCAAGACACCCATGACACGGCCCCAAGAGGCCCCCAAGACGGCCCAAGAGGTCCCCAAGACGCTCAAGATGGCCTCCAAGACAGCCCAAGAGCCCTCCAAGACGTCCTCCAAGAAGGCCCGAAAGAGTCAAAATGGCCTCCAGACGGCCAAGATGACCTTCAAGATGCCCACGTGTTACCCGAAGGCTTTCCAAACCGATTCGGGGAATACATGGTCCGATAGCTTGGCAGGTCTGACCTCAACGTTCGGCCACATAGGCGCTTCCAAAAAGGCAGGGGGCGGCGGTGATTCGCCGTAGGCGTCTTCGATCCGCCGCCCCCTGCTGGCTTGCCACAGGGGTGCCTGGCGTCCTGGACCCTTTCGGTTTTGGTTTTGGTTCTCTTTCCATAGAACTCTCCCCTGGGGCTTCGGCCCGTCCCGCCGGCCACCTGGAAAATGCGCCAGTCAATGCCTTTCACGCCCAAGATGGCCCAAAATGGACTCCAAGATGTATAAGACGGCTGCGATGGCCCAAGATGGCCTCCAAGTCCGCCTGAGCTGGTCCAAGATGGCCTCCAAGACGGCCCAAGAGGGTCCAAGATGCCTCCAAGTCCGCCCAAGAAGCCTTTAAGACGGCCCAAGATTGCCCAAGAGGTGCCCAAGAGGCCTCCAAGACGGCCCAAGAGGCCTCCGAGACGTCCCCAAGATGGCCCAAGAGGCCTCTAAGACGGCCCAAGAAGGCCCGAAGAGGCCAAAATCATTGATGATCCGAAGGTTGTTTTGGACGATTTTCGTAGTTGCTTCTTTTCGGCCTTCCGACGGCCCGAGACGGCCAAAGCCCCCAAAGATCGCTCCCAGAGCGCTCAAGACGCCTCCAAGATGGCCTCCGGACAGCCCAAGAGGCCCTCAAGACGGCCCCAAGCGGGCCCAAAGACGGCCTGAGAGACCTCTGAGATGCCCAAGGAAGCCTCCAAGACGGCCCTGGAGCACTCCAAGAGGGCCCCAAGTCGGCCCAGACAGGCCCCCAAAACGGCTTCGACGGCGTCAGGCGAGCCAGGAGCCCACCAAGACGGCGGGCCACGAGCTCACGAAGACGGCCGAAGATGGCCCTAAGATGGCTCAAGGCGGCCCAAGAGGCCTCCAAGAGAGCCTCCAGGAAGGCCCGAAGAGGCCAGAATCATTGGTTTTCCGTAGGTGTTTGAAGGATTTTGGCATGTGCTTCTCTTCGGCCTACCGACGGCCCGAGACGGCCCAAGAGCCACCAAAGATCGCCCCAAGATCGACCAAGAGGCCTCCAGGATGGCCCTAGAACGGCCCAACAGGCCGCCAAGACGGGCCCAACAGGGCCCCAAGACGGCCCAACAGGCCTCCGAGACGCCCAAGATGGCCTCCAAGACGGCCCTGAAGCACCCCAAGGACCGGCGCGCCGAAAGGCAAATGACGCAGATACACTCGGCGGTCTTCAACCTTTGCCTGCTGGGCCCGATCGTGGTCTTCAGGGTAGACGGCCACGTGCGCGACCTCTCCCTTGACGTCCGTGGCCAGACTTTGCCAAAAGCCCAGGTGCTCCAGCGGACGAGTCCGCGTGCCCATGTGTTAGCATGTGTAGCGTCCCGTGCATGCCGCCTGTCGTGCCGGGGTCGACCTGGTTCATCAGTTTCGCGGCCATATCCACGGGCAGTGCAGGCGAAGACGCGTCCGCGGCGCGCGCGAGGTACAGCCCCTGCCCGCTGGTCCTGCCCGCTGGTCTCGGCATCTCTCTTCTAGCGCATCATCATCCAGCAAGCCACGGTGTTCCAGTACGATGCAATATTGCGGCCCGTCCGCTCCTCGCCGCGCCGCGAATCGTTCTGTTTAAGCTACAAGCGGTGCCAAGTGTCGGCGACACTGGTGGCCACCCTTGTCTCGGCTTGCGCTGAAGATCATGAGCTCGGCGAGCCTCAGATTGGTGGCCCCGGCAACCCAAGAAATCACGGAATTGCAGACAGTTCCCAGGACGCAAGGACTCGCTTGGTCTGCGTAAGGCCACACTCCGATGGGCCTCCAAGAGCTCACGAAACTGCCGACAGTTCCGCACTTGGGAGAACCTAGGGCCGCAAAGGACGCGAGATCTCGTCTGGTCTGCGCAAGACGGCACTCCGCAGTACTTTCCAGAAGCTCACGAGAGTGCCGACAATTGTGCAGGTGGTAAGGCCACGGGACTCCAGGGACGCGATGTCTTGTTTGGCCTGCACAGAAGACCGCACTACGCTGGACCTCCAACGCGAGACCGCTATCCGCAGGACCCCCAAGGAGCTCCAGAAAGTGCTGACACTTGCGCAGTTAAGAAGGCCCAGGGACGCAAAAGATACGAAGTCTCGTCTGTCTGCGTAAGACCTCACTCCGCTGGACCTCGCAAAAGCACACGAAACTGCCGACTGCTGCGCAGTTGGGGAAAACCCCAGAAACGAGGGAGCATCCAAGGAGAACGAGGGATGGGAAGAAGAACAAGCGAAGTGGAATCGAGAAAGCAGCGAGAAGGAAAAGAGGTCGGAGAAGAGGAAAGCGGGAAGGAGCCGCAGCGTTCAATCCAAAGCGAGGACCTAACACAGGAGGATTTGGGAAAATAGCGACAAACAGTAAATAATGCTGTTGGCTTCCCCGGCGTTCCAGCACCAGATCGGTGAGGGAAAACTCTAGAGCCCCAAAAAGCGCCCAAGACAGCCTCGAGATGGCCTCAAGATGGAATGGCAATCCTTCCAGACTGCCCAAGTGGGCACAAGGCGGCCCGAATACCCGTTAAGACGTCCCCGACATGGGTAATTTGAGCACATTCGGGAGAGCTTGGTAGAATAATTCGCCCAAAACGGATCAAACAATGCCGACGAGCCCAAATGGCCACCTAAAGCCCTACGCCCCCAAGAGGCCCCTACGAGGCCCCTAGAAAGCCCAAGATGAACAAAAGGGAGTACGAGGCTGCAAACAAGCAAGGGGTGTTTAAGCTCCGCGCCAGTTCAGACAGGGCACTGAAATTGAGCTGGAATTAAACTCGAGAACAGTTCTGCTGCGCTGCCCCGAAGGAGAACTCAGGCGTACAATTCTACAGCGGTTCATCACGTTGCACCTCCCGTCCACCTATCTACACAATCCCTCACAGCACAACACGCGAGTCTCCACGCAAACGCAAGCTCAAGCTACCAGCACAATCACCAGCATCAGCACTGTAGGTTCACACCACGTGGGGTCGGCAGAACAGGCGGCAGCCTGTAAAGAATGATTCGACCTGGAGGTCCCCATATGAGCATTCCATCATCCTGCCACGTCCCGCTGGAAGTGTCTGGCTGCGGCGACGACGACGACGACGACGACGACGACAACGACGACGACGGCGACAACGACGAAGTGTCCCCCATCCCTGACGGTTGCTCCCTGCAGTGCCGTCATGTCACACCGACTAAATCGCTGCGATCATGAACCCTTCAAACGCAAAGTGTAGGGGCGCCTTCACGGACAAACCGCGTGAGACACCCCCGCAATCTGAGCGCGAACGGAGTTCGCGGCTCTTCATTGGGGTGCCAAAAATGCCACGCATACTATACCCCAGTAGTCACGAGGCTCTCAAAGGAGAAGCTTCTGAACAACAACAAACAAACGAACCGCCTGAGAAATTCCCACATTCTGCCCACGAACGCGCCCGTGCAACACCCCCCGACGGTTCCTCCTTGGGTGCCCACATGCTTCGCCTGCCTAATCGCGGTGATCGCGACGAGCTCGAACGAGAATATTCAGGACCAGTAAACGAGCAAGCCGCTCGAGACAACCCTATAAGTTGGCCGCCAACAGGCCTGGGCAACACCCCCTGGCGGCGACTGCTTGTGGTGCCCACATGCCACGCATGCTATATCGCGGAGATCGTGCGGACCCAAAGGGGATGGAGGCTGAGCGACCAAACAGGCAAACCTCCTGAGACATAGTCACAATCTGGTCGCGAACGGGCAAGTGACCCCCTTCCCCAGCGACTCCTCCTTGGAGGGCCAAAATGCCACGCCTCTCTCAAGAAAGGAGCCTGAGTCACCAAACAGGCAAACCGCATGAGACATCCCCACCGTCTGCGCGCGAACCTCCGTGGGGTGCCCAAATGCCACACCTGCTATATCGTGGTGATCCTGTGGCTCTCGAACGAATGGAGTTAGAACCACCCAACAGGCAAACCGCTGGAGACATCCCCAGTCTACGCGCGAGCGGGCAAGTGTCCTACCCCCTGGCGGCTCCTCCTTGTGGTGCCCAAGTGCCACGCCTGCTACATCCCACTGATGACGAGGCTCTCAAAAGAAAGGAGCCTGAGCCACCAAACAGGCAAGCCGCCTGAGACATCTTCACCATCAGGGCGCGAGCGGGCAAGTGTCATTACCCCTGGCAGCTCCTCCTTGGGTTCCAGAATGTCACGCCAAGTCTGCTACGCCGGGAGTGAGTTAGTTTGAGCGTGAGTGTGTCCGAGCGTGACTGAATGTGTGTGCGTGAGTGGTCTGAGTATGAGTGGCTCATACAATAAATTTGAGGCTGTCGGTAAGTCTGAGTGTGAGAGAGCCTGTGCGTGAGTGGGTCTGAGTGTGAGTAGGCCTGTGCGCATATGAATACGAGTGCACAGGAATGCATATGAGTGTGAGTGGTCTGTGTGTAAGCGGGTCTATGCGTGAGAGAATCTGAGTGTGAGTGAGTCTGAGTGTGGATGAGTCCGACTGTCAGTGAGTCTGGGTGTGGATGAGTCTGAGTGCGAATGGTCCGCGCAGGAGTGCAAGTGGAGTGTAGAATGAGTGTGTATGAGCATGAGTGCGAGTGCATGTCTGCATAAGAGGAAGGAGGCGGGAAAGAAGGATTGGCCGAGGCGCCCCAGTATTCACCAGATCCCCATACTTAGGAGATTGGGAATGAAGAGTGTGGCCGCTCTCCATCAACTGTTCATCAGCAATGTGGAGTGGCAAAGTGGGCCCAGACGACGGGGTCTCCTAAGTCAAAATCGCTGCGCCCGCAAGCCATCGCCGACGACAAATGCAGGAAGAACAAAAAAAGGCCCAACATGTCGCCTGCATCCCGAGCGGCGTCCGCTTCTATCAGGAATGGCAAGGCTGGACAGCCCCAGGATCTGCTATGCACTCCCCACAGAAGTTGCAGAGGCCCGCGTTTGAAACGCCGTCGATGCACAGGAGACGACAACATTTGCACTGACCAACGACGGGCACGTTCCACCCGTCGCACGGCATCTCCTGTATCTCGCTGCACACGGCCCTCAGCCTCCTGAGCCCAGAGTGCAGCCAGCAGCACTCCCCGCCGGCGTCGACGCGGTGGTTGGACTGCATCAGCACGAGGCTGACGGCCTTCATCAGCGTCTCGTGAGGCGTGGGGTGGTACGAGCCGTGAGCCAGCCGCTGGACCTGCCCAGGCGGAGTGTCCGAGGCGCTGGAGGGATTCACGGCGGTGGCCTCGGGCACCGCGGCGAGCTGCTCGGACGAGGCGCCCTTCAGGCTGATGCATGAGAACGAGAGCTCCGACTCGAAGGCGAAGATATTAAAGATGGGTGACCCGTGCACCTGCGGCTGCGCCGGTGCCGCGACATCGCCCGACGAGCCGCCCCAGGGCTTGGCCTGGCCGGCCTGGCCCTCCATGCCCAGGAGGATCGGGAACACCTCCCTGACGCTGGGCCTGAGCTCGGGCCTCGGGCGCGTGCACTCCTCCGCGAGGGGCCGGCAGCGGTTCAGGAGGCCAGCGTCGAAGGCGCGCGGCCAGCGCATGCACGGGGAGCGCAGCAGAAACTTGCGCAGCTGCCTGCTGTCCGGCACCTCCGAGAAGGGCAGCTGGCCGGTGGACACGTAGAAGGCGAGGCGGCCGAAGGAGAACATGTCCGTCGCGGCGGCCGGGGCCTGGCGGCCCGACAGGACCTCGGGCGCCGCCCACCGCAGGGTGCCGCCCATGGGGTGGGCGCCTCCCTTGACGAGGCGGGAGAGGCCAAAGTCGAGGAGCTTCGCCTGCACGGAGTGGTCGGACGGCTGCTCGACGAAGATGTTGGTGTTCTTGATGTCGCCGTGCACGACGACGGGCTGTCTCGAGTGGAGGTAGCGCAGCGCCGCGGCAACGTGCCTGAGGATTCGAATGCGCGGCGGTATAGAGCTTGGGTCGGCGAGCTCCCCCCTGTTCACGATGCGCGTCATGAACAGCTTCAGGGATTCCCCCTTGATCAGCTCAAGGACAAGGCACACCTGGGCGACGACAAGAAGCGGGCCTTGCGCACGATGCTATAGCGACCTTAAGCAGGGGCTGACGCGGGTCGCCAGCGTGGCACACCGCGTCGAGAAGAGGCTTACGCGCGACCTTACGCGGGAAGCTTACGCGCGAATGTCGGCGCAGTTGGACCCGCTTTCTTCCGCGGTTCACCTGGACGCCACCCGTTCCTGAAGTTAGCACCGCTCCATACAGCGCCACGATGTTGGGGTGCCGGAGGCGTCTCAATATCCTCAGTTCGTTGCAAGAGGCCTCAAGGAAGACTTCTTGCGTTCCACCCTGCACAATCGTCTTTGGCGCCTTCAGTGCGACATTGGCTCCATGGTACCTGCCCTGCACAACGATTCCGAAGCTCCCTTCGCCCAGCGGACTTGCGTTAGGCAGCTGCACCTCGTGTTCATCGATGAGCCACTGCTCCTTCAAACCCAGCTCGACGAGCGCCTTGAAGGTTAACCTGTCGCTGCCCAGCCCGAAGCCTCGTGTCGACGTCCCGGACAGCGTCTTGGTAACCGACTCCACGTCGTCGGACGTTTTCTGCGTCACTTTCTGCGCCTTGTGCATGTCCTTGTACGTGGCCAGCTGTAATTCCGACTCGACTCTCAAGCACTTCTCCCGGATCAGCGCCACGTACTGTATCCTCTCATCCCTGTCCAGGCTCAGCTTCCCAAGGCCAGTCACGAATATCAGTATCGAAAAGGCCAACAACGTGTGCGGGAAGTTCGCGGGGTGGGGGCAGCCAAGGATCGCGGCCGGCAGGGCGTAGCAGAAAATGCTAAATACCTGAACGCACAGCATGAGATGGAAGCGGATGGGGAGCACGATGTGCGACGAAGTGACCAGCGCGTCCAGCCCGAGGATGATAAACGTGTCGGTGAGCTGCCGAGGCTCCAGATACTTCATCGTGTCGTAGCCCATGAGGCGGCCAGCGTAGTGCGGCGAAGCGAAAACCCAGGCCAGCATCGCCACGGAGATGCAAAAAGTGTAGATTGCCTCTAGTGTAGTCGGCTGAACTCGATGGGTGAAGCAAGGGAGCGTGGCTGTACAAACTACCATGCTGTAGAGCCACATCATGAAAAAGACAAGATTGGAGAGCTGATTGATCTTCATTTGTTCCTCAGACTCATAACGCTCGGAGCTCAAATCCCACACTCTGAACTGGATCAGCTCGATGGTTAAGCCCACTCCAGCGAGTAGGCTGCAGATGCGCATGTTCTGGATCAACTTGGGGTTGCGAGCCTTGACGAAGCCTGCTTCCTGACCAGCATGGCGAAACATCATGGAATATCGGAAAATGCCATTTTTTTTTCTATCGCAAGCGAGCGAGTCCATGCGGCAGCCTCTGGACTGGACGCTGAATCCTCCGACAATTCCTCGAGCCAAGGCACACTTGAACCAAGGCTGTGGTAGAAAAGCAGATAAGCGTAAAGCGTTGAAAAAGACATACAGTTTTCATAAGTTGTGGCTGCCTGGGGATTTGGACCTCTTGGGGCGTCTCTTGAGGCATCCTCACGTTTGCCGGGGTCGTCCTGGAGATATCTGGGAACGTCCCCTGGACTATCCTGGGCCGTCTTGGCGGTCCTTGGGCGTCCTCCTGGACCATTCTGGCCAGCTCTGCAGGCCGACATAAGCGCCCTGGTCACCGTCTTGGGGGCTTTTGCACCACTATGAGCCGTTTTGCAAGTATCTTGGAGCCATCTTGGGGCCGTCTTGGGGCCATCTGGAGAAGGCCTTTTGGAAGTCTCTTGTGGTCTGATGTGGCCCTCTTGGGGGTTCTTGCAAGCTTCCAGGGGGCCTTCTGGGAGCCGTTTGAAGCCTTCTGGAGGACTCCTTGTGGGCCTCTTCGCGGCATCTTGGGGGCATGCTGGGGGTATTGGGGCCATCTTAGGTTTTTCCGATCCATCCTGTGGTGTTGGGTATTTGTTTTTCAGAAACAGTCCCCGCGTCTCATTCCTCCTTCCTTCTCTCCTCCTCTCCCTCCTCCCTCCTCCCATCATCTTCCCTCTGCCCACTGCATGTCTCTGTTTCGGCACACCCCTCACACGTTTCGTGGCCCCATAGAGAACTCCTCCGAAGGACCCGATGGCAGGGTCCACACGCGGTTCCCCATCCATTTGGACACACCCCTCGCACGCTTCGTGGCCCCATAGGGAGCTCCACCGAAGGCCCCAGTGGCAGGGTCCGCATGCGGTTCCCCGCCCATTGGGGCACACCCCTCACACGTTTCGTGGCCCCGTAAAGAGCCGCACTGAAGGCCCCAGTGGCAGGTGTGGTGGTTCCCCGCTCATTTGGACACGCCCCTCGCACGCTGGGTGACCCCATAGGGAGCTCCACCGAAGGCCCCAATGGCAGGGTCCACATGCGGTTCCCCGCCCATGTTGGCACACCCCTCACACGCTTCGTGGCCCCATAGGGAGCTCCAGCGAAGGCCCCAGTGGCAGGGTCCACATGCGGTTCCCCGCCCATTTGGACGCGCCCCTCGCACGCTTCGTGGCCCCATAGGGAGCTCCACCGAAGGCTCCAGTGGCAGGGTCCACATGCGGTTCCCCACCCATTTGGACACACCCCTCGCACGCTTCGTGGCCCCATAGGGAGCTCCACCGAAGGCCCCAGTGGCAGGGTCCACATGCGGCCCTCTGCCCATTTGGGCACACTTCTCACACGTCTCGTGGCCCATAGAGAAACCCACCGAAGGCCCCAGTGGCAGGGTCCACATGCGGTTCCCCGCCCATGTTGGCACGCCCCTCACGTGTCTCGTGGCTCCATAGGGATCTCCACTGAAGGCCCCAGCGGCAGGGTCCACATGCGGTCCTCCGCCGATTTGGGCACACCTCTCAAACGCTTGTAGGCTCCACCGAAAGCGGTGCCCACAACGCCGTACTCACAACTGCATATGATTGGGTCCTTCGCCAGGTCCGGACACCATGAGGAAGCCTACAGCAGTGCACCGTGTCTGACCTTCGAGCGTTGCCAAAATTCGACCCCGAACTTGGACACGGAGAGGAGGGACAGGAACGAGCAGGAGGAGGAGGAGGCGAAGGGGCAAGGGTGCTGTGCGGCGGTCCACTGAGGCCCAAACGGCCATTTCTATAACAGGAATAATGAACCCGGCGCAACCCCAATTAGGGGAAAGCTTCCTACCGCATGGGCGCATTGCTTGGCACTGCTTGGCAGTGTTTGGCATTGCTTGGCATTGCTTGGCACTGCTCGATATTACTTGGCATTGCTTGGCACTGCTTGGCATTGCTTGGTATTGCCTGGAACGGGCAAATAGGAATAGGAGGCACCGCGGGTGGGGAACCTGGGGAACCTGGGAAACCCGAAGAACTCGGGGCACCCGGGGAACCTGGGGAACCTGAACTCGAGGAACCCGGGGAACCCGGGGAACCGGGAACCCGGGGAACCCCCAGGGAACCTGGCGAACTCGGGGAACCTCCGAGCAACGGGCAGAGTGACCCCCCGAAGCACCAGTCTTCAACCAAGTGGAACTCACCCCTCAGACAAGCCTAGTTGAGAAAACCACGCAGCGACAGCCAAGGCGGAAGGAGCAAAGAGGGGGACGGGCAGGAAGCGCGAAGACAGACAGCAGCGGACGAGGGCGAGCACAGCGATAGAAAAACGCCCAATTCCTACCATCCCACGGGCGGCAGCGAGGACGGAAAGACAAGGACGGAAGCAGAAAAGGAGAGAGAGAGAGAGAGAAAAAAAAACAAAAAAAAAAAAAAAAAAAAGGAAGAGAGAGAGAGAGAGAACAAAAGAGAGAGAGAGAGAGAGAGCGAGGGAACGACAACAACAACAGCAACAACAAAAGCTGGCAACGGCCTGACCACAGCCCGAGGCTCCAAAAGTCGGCGATACATCTACAGTAGCAAGCCAGGTATTGCAAGGAGTGCTGGACTGCCCGTACCCCAGTGACAGAGGCCAGCAATACAGAGACCTTTGAAGGCGGTGTGAGTTGGCATGATGCCCCAAGAAAAGGCCGTAGCGCTAAACCAATGACCCAAAGCGCTTCTGTAACATGCACGCCTGGAGTGAACACTAACACGAGCGCACAGCTCGAAACACTTGGTCATGTACTAGTGGAGACAGTGAGAGAGAAAGAGGGAAAGAGAGAGAGAGAGAGAGAAACAAAAAAAGGAGGCAGGCACAAAAAAGGGTCGGGAAGCCGAACGCACAGCCTATACATAGGCAGGGCCGCACTCACAACTCGTACTTGAAGACAGCACCGAAGCCGAAGCCGTGCACGAGAGCCCCCAGCAACTCCACCTTTGAAATATCATGCCTCGCCATCCCACAAAGAGGGTAGCCGTCGTAGTGCGCACAGGTGTACTTTCGAGTCGTGAACCTGCGCCCCAACGTGCTGTTGAGCATCGTGTTGTTGGAGCCCGCCGTGATGAGCATCGTCATGCTGCTGGTGGCCGTCGTGCGGCTCAGGCGTGGTTGTAAGAGTCGGCGTGAATGAAGGAGTGATCATGCTGCAGCACTCCGTCGTGCTCGCAAGCGCCGAACTGCAGGAGCCCGTCGTGTTGCCCATCGCCATGCTGAGGGTACCCGTCGTGCATCGCATAAGTACCGAGGTGGTGCTCGATCCCATCGTGAATGACGCGTGAGCAAAGATATGTTCGACGCACAACGTCAGAGCTGGGGTCGGAGCTGGAATCGAAACCGAAGTAGGTCGGGCGTCGGTGCTGACAGATGGCGTCGGTGGTAGATGCGGTCGTGGGTAGATGTTGCGGCACAGATGTCGCAATCTCTGTGCCTCATTCTGTCGTGCTGGACAGCATCGCATTGATAGAGTCCGTCGTACTGTTCATCGTCGTGCTGCTGGTGGCGGTGTACACCACTAATGCATATGGATCCTCATGCATGTCTCCGCCGTGCTGCTCCCTGTCGTACTGCCAGGTCCCGTCGTGTCGATCATCGTCATGCCGCTGGTGGCCGGCATGCTGCGCAGACGTCGAGACGTTGATGTCAGAATCCTGATGCTGAGCCCAGGCTTGCTGTTCAGTGCTGAACTGCTGAACCCCTTCATGCTGTTTCTCGTTGTCCTACTGGTGACCGTCATGCCCAGCATAAGTCGATGCAGGAGCCAGTGTGCTGCACTCCGTCGCGCTGGTGAGCATCGGAGCCCGTCGTTCTGTCCACCTTCGTGCTGCTAGTAGCGGTCGTTTTGCGACTAAGCGTACCGAGTGGTCGTTATGCAACGCCCCGGGTATATGAATAAAGGAGACGTCCCATTCGCTTTTAGAACGCAGGTCAATCTGCGAATGTGTGAAGGAGGAGAAATGGATGGAGCCCCGCGCTGACAAGGAACACATAGGGTCAACAACAGCATGAGGTACTAAAACAAAAATGTCCATCGGATACGCCAGTACACCCAGCATGACCGTCGGGCTGCCGTGCATTTGCAATTGGCTCAAGTGTTGGGGCCTGAGCAGGCGGCAGCCAGAAAGGGAGCTGGTGTCGGAAGTTGCGTCGGAGCGGGCGCCGTCGTGTGTCAAAAGCGTCGTTGGATAGGCCTGTACAAGCAAAACCCGCGGCATTAACCGTCGTACCGCAAAGGCGGCTGGCGGGTATGTCAGTACACCCAGAATCAAGTTGGTATGTCTGTCGGAGTTGGCGTGTCAACTTGAGCCAGCGTTGACAATGGGGTCGGCGCCACAGTCGTGAAGCAAGAGTGTCTTGGGGGGCCATCTTGGGGGGAGGGCCCCTGGCCCCTGTGGCCCTTTGGTCTTGTGGGTTCCTATCGGATCATTATGGCAATCACCTTGGGCCACCTTCGAGGCGTCCTGAGACGTCTTGAGGCCCGTTTGCGCGGGTCAGGGGTAGAGCATCGGCATACGATGCTTATGTGGGCAGCAATGTGGGTGCTTGCACGCGATTATCTTGTAGCAACTCGTTTCTGTCAAGATTAAAAACCCCCCTGAAGATTCTTCGGAGGGGTTCTCCAAGACGCATTCTGCCCACCCCAAGCACATATGTCACGATCCCGGTGCGTCTCTAGGATTTTCGGGAGGGTGCGCAGCGTGTTCCGGCAGAGCCCCGCCAGAACACGCTGGAATCAGCCCGTGCCCGTGCATGAATTCTGGGGGATGCCGGCCCATCCTCTGCGCTTCGGCGCGACGCCGAAATTCGTGACATTGTCATTGCTTGTGTGATGCCGTGCCGTGCGGCGCGAGAGGCATAACATGGCATGTTGTAGCATGGGCCCTCCTATGTAAGAATACGGCAGGGCGGCAACCGTTTAGATTGCCAGTGCACCGTCTTAGTGTCGCAGTTCTGGTGGCAACGCCACTCCTGCGAGCTAGAATGTCCAGCAGGTGTCGCGGGGGTGGTAGCAACGCCACTCCTGCGAGCTATGATGTCCAGAATCGTGTTTGGCTCAAGTTCCGTAGTCTGGCTCAAGGTGACTCTAGGTGGCTTGCGCAGGCTGGCCAGCGGTCGTGCCGGCGGGCCTCGCAATGGAGAGCGCGGCGGCGGGGCAGCGGCGCCAGCGGGCGGCCACTTGGGCGGCCCGCGTCGCGCGCGCCGCCGGTTTCACGCGGGCTGCGGACGCCGCTGGCACTGCCGGCGCCGCGGCTGCCGCGGGCGCCTCCGGCGCCGTCGGCGCCGCTGACGCTGCTGGCGCCGCCGGCGTCACCGGGGCCGCCGCTGTCGCCGGCGCCGCTGGCGCCGCGGGTGCCGCGGGCGCTGCGGGCGCCGCGGGCGCCGCCGGCGCCGCGGCCGCCCTGACGCCGCCTCCAGGCCTGACGTCTCGGGCGGCCGCCTCCGGCCCTGCTGCCGCCGCTGGCCCCGCCGGCGGGCAAGCCGACACCGGCCTTGCCACGGCCGCGGCCTCTTGCCGCGCTGCCCTGGACGCGGCCGAGGCTGCGTCGGGCGCGGGCGTTTTGCGCGCACGACGGACACAAACAGCACGTCCATGAGCAGCGCGACGAGCTCCAGCAGTACGTACGCGCACAGCAGGATGAACTCCAAACAGCACCATCGTGAGCAGCATGACGAGCGCCAGCAGCGCCATCGCGAGCAGCTCGACGGACTCCGGCAGCGCGGCAGATTCCAGCACCACCATCGCGAGCAGCGTCGCGGAAACCAGCAGCACCACTGGCAGCAGCATGACGGACTTCAGCAGCATCAGCATGAGCAGCTTTGCGTGCAGGACGACGTCGACCAGGAGGTGGAAGAGGAGGTGCGACACGAGGCGGAGGAGGCACAGACGGAGGCGGAGGTCGACGGAGGGGCGTTGCAAGACCTCGGGGGCGGGGGCGGCGGCGGCGGCGACGGAGGCAAAGGCGGGGACGGCGCTGGCGACGGCAATTTGACATTGGCAGAGGCGGCGGAGGTATAGGCGGCGGCGGCAGTGGCGCAGGCAGAGCTGCTGCCTTGGTCGTCATGCGCGGCCCCCTGCAGGCAGGGGCTACATCAATAAACATTCGAAAGGCACCTTGCGGGCGGCAGCAACTCAGAGACCGCTAGCATTGCAGACTTGGGGCAGAAGAAGCAGGAAGTCGCCAGGGAGGAGGTGGACGAGGACGGCCTCGTCGACAACGGCGAGGAGGGGCCGAGCCCAGTGAAGCGCATCTCCTCACCCGTTGGGCGCACGGGGGCCCGGGCCATTCGGAATCCGCACGCTACGGCGTGCACTGATCCACCTGTCTGTGCGACGGTAAGTCGCGCCCCTGGCTCGACCTCTCTGCACCTGGATCTGGCGGAAGGACGACGCGGGGCCAGCGGCGCCAAGGGACCCGCGGGCGACGTCGGCAACGATGGCCCAACCGCGGGCGGCAGGGGGCCTCGCGGGGGGCCAGCCGACGAACCCCTCACGACGCGGCTGCACCCGCAGGGCCTGCGAGGCCCATCCTCTCTCCGCCGCCAGCCCCGCGGGAACCTAGCGCGGCCATCCCAGATCATGCCGGGAACCTCAGGCACCGGCGGTCACGGATCCACCTGCCTGCGCGACGGTTGGTCGCGATCCTTGCGCGACGAGCGCCGAGGGCACCGGGCACCCCCCGGGCCGAACCCGCGGAAAGAATGCCCCTGAGGGCCACGGGAAATCCCAGAGAGCCCAGCGCGATGAGCCCAACATCGCCTCCGCCACATCAGCGCCCGCGATGTCCAGGTCCCCCCTGCCACCGCCACCTCTGGACCCCAGCGCGGCCATCCCGGGTCATGCTGGAGAACTGCAGGGGCTGGCGAGCACTGGCCCACCTGTCTACGCGGCTGCTAGTCGCGCCCCTGGTGCTCACCTGGAAGAGAACGAGGGCAACCCTAGACCAGCCCATCAGGCGGAGGACGGTGCCCACGAGGGGCAAGCACAGCAATGGCGGAGCAGCCGGCCCTGCTCGCCCCGGCTCTGACCCTGCTCGCCCTGGAGAGCCCTCGTCACCACGGCCAGCTTCTCGGCGGGAGCCCCGGGGAGAGGGCGAACCTGGCGCCGCTGCTCGTCCTGGAGAGCCCTCGTCGCCACGGCCAGATTCTCCGGTAGTCGGCCCCGGGGGCGCCCTGGCACCGCTGCTCGTCCCGGAGGGCCCTCGTCGCCACGGCCGGCTCCCCGTGGCGTCGCAGGCGGGGAAGATCCTGCCGCCGCCGCTCGCCCTGGAAAGCCCTCGTCGCCACGGCCGGATTCACAGGGAGGCGGGGGAGGGGAAGATCCTGGCACCGCCATTCGTCCTGGAGCGCCCACGTCGCCACGGCCGGCTCTTCGGGGCGCCGCCGACTGGGCGGATCCCGCTACCGCAGCTCGCCCTGGAGAGTCCTCGCCGCCACGGTCGGAGAGCGGAACCCAACTGCCAGGGCGCGGCGCAGACCCAAGCGGACCCCAGCTGACCCCACTGGCTGCATTTCCAGCTGCAGTGGCTTTGAGCCACCCAGTCCCTGACCCAGAGGCGTTCGAGGCTCTGGTGGTGACGGGCTGGACGCCGCGGTGCTCGATGCGCCGGTGGTCCGCCAGTTGGCGGCCGAGGGTCGTTTCGCCCCCTCGCGGTCCCCAACGACAGAACGCAACGGGCGTGACGGACACGAACGGCGGGCCACTGCGGTCGTCGCGCAGGCGGAAGCTCGCCCCCCCTGCACCCCAGACCCGCGGCCTTGCTGGGCGGGCCAAGTGGGCGACGCGGATGCCAAGCCCGACGCGCCTGGATCCGACGTCCCACCCGACGCCACAGGCGACGCCCAGCCCCGAACACTCCCCGACGCCCCTCCCGACGACGCCGCGCCTGGCGCCCCACGCGATGATGCCTCTCTAAGCTTCCTCTCCGACACCTTCACCGACGCCCTCCCCACGCCTTGCCCGCCGACCCTTCCGACGCCCCCGCCTGCGCCCCGCCTGCGCCCTGCCCGCCAATCTGGTCGCTGCGCGGTGGCCGTTTTCGCGGCCCGCCACGTCATCGGCTCAAGCCGACGATTGGGTCACCACGGACACGCATCCGCACGTGAACCCTCCGCCCGCTCTCGAGGCCCCTCGCAGTTCCCCAGCGACGACGGCCGCGGGCGGCCCCGGCGCCGCTGGCAGCGCCAACGCCAGCTCGCTGGAGGAGAACTCCTCGGCCCGCACGGCGCGAGCTCCTGCACCTCGCCATGGACACTTGCGCCGCGTCGCCAGACACCCTCGTCCACAGGAACTCGTTCACCTCGGAGTATAGGAAGCAGGGCACATGGCAGGCGCGCCTGAAGGATGTCCCAACTCGCGCCGTGCTAGACTTCCCGAGCTCGAGGGGGGCCCTCGCGGCCCTGGTCAGGGGGGGGCAGCAGAGAGCGGTTGGAAGCGGGGCGACCTAACGTATATTCTACGGTCGGCGCGGGGGCGACACCCGCGACCCCAGCTGGCACGACGCCACATTCCTCCGACGCTTCCTCAACCAGAATGAGCTGCTGTGAACCACCAATACGCTGCTGCTCCAGGGAGGCCCGTTAAATGATTTTCGCTCGGCGCGCCTCCCACCCCAGGCGGCGAGCCTTACTCCGACCCCGCGGTCGCGCCATCCACCCCATGCGGTGCCCTTGGCTCTGCAGTGGGAGTGCCCTGGCTCCTCTTTCTCGCACCGGCTCGGTGCTTCTCACCCTGCGCGCCATCCACCCTGGGCGGTGCGCCCCCCACCCTCCGCGGGCGCGGCATCCTGCCCAGGTGCCGCGTTGCGCGCCGGCTGAAGCCCAGCCCAGCTCGCGGCCATCTGTCCGCACACTGGCCGCGTGCTCTGGCTTCAGCGCGCGGCGTGCCAGCCGCCCCTGGCTGCGCGCCCCCTCCCACCGCCCGACGCTGGAGCGCCGCGACGCGCTCTCTGCCTCGGGCCACACTGGCCATGGCCCGTTTGGCGCACACGCCGCCCCGCTGGCCGCTGGCCCAGCAGGTTGGCACTGGCCCCTGCCCTGCAGCTCGCGCAGTCCAGCATGGGGGGCGACGCCGCTACGTAGCCCTCCGCTTTTGTCTCCCAGCTGCCCGCAGGGAGCCCTCGCCCACCTCCCGCTCTCGTTGGGCGCCGCCCTGTCCATGGCTGCGATGCGCGCACCGGCTCTGGGCTCGGCTCGTCGCCTCTCTGCCGCCCCCCTGCCGACCCTGGCCTTTTCTGTGGCCTCCACGCGCCGCTCTGCGGCAGCCAGGCGCCTGGCCATCCGGCTACGCCTGGCCTTTCCGCCCCGCCTCGCCGCCACCCCCTCCCCGCGCAGCGGTCGCGCTTCGCCTCCGCCACGCCGCGCCGGCGCAAGGCCACACGCCCAGCCCACCGCAGCAGTCCCGAGCAGCCACCACCACACCCCCTCACCGCGCGCCCCAACCCGCCATCCCAGCGGCCCGCCGCTCCATCAGCTCCCTACACTTGCAGGGCACCGCCCTGCACTGCAGCCGCCGGCCCCTCCCTTGGGCGCGCCCGCGACGCCGCCCCGCGCTCGCTGACAGGGGCTGTCCTGCGGCCCGGCCGCCCCGCAGAGGGACAAGATACCCTAGACGTGCCATGCTCCCCGCCGCCAGAAGAGACCACAGCAGCCATGGAGGAAGAGATGGGGGTGCTGGGGACGTAGCACTTCAAAGGGCTATAAGCCTAAACCCCTACCAGAGCGCATTGCTCCCCGCTGCGCTTGGCCCGCCCGCTGCGCTGATGCGCGCGCGGTGCCGAGCGTGTGGTGATCACGTGATCGGCCCCTCGGTCACACGCGCTATCTGCGACACAGAGGCGCACGCCCACTGTATGGCCCCCTGCCAGGGCCACGCGGTGCGCACGCCTGCTACGCCGAGCGGGACATCGCCTACACGCAGCGGCAGGCGGCATTGAACGGGCACGTGGCCGCGACCGTGGGGAGGACCGCGGCAACTTCGGCCCAGATGGCTGGCCACGCCATGGGCAGCATCTCAACGGCAGCCACAGGAGTGCAGCGGCTGGCGTTGGGCGCGCCGCAGGTGCGAGACAGGCCTGGAGTGCTGGCGCGATGATGCCGCACCCAATCTTGCCGATCACAGGGCCCAGCATCGAAAGCGCTGGAGCGGGCCCAGCCCCGACGGGACGACATGAGGGTGTGATGGGCCTGATGCTGGCGGAGCTTCGCGACCTCCGCCTTCAGGTCGACAGCCTCAGAAGGTGGAATGCCGAACTTGAGGCGGAGCGGCTTGCCGAGCGCGCCAGGGCATGAGCTCCATCCGCGGGGTGCCTTAACCCGACCGCCGCTGACCACAGTGAGGTCGCAGTGCCTGAATCGTCCAGCTCAGAAGAGCCGCCGCCGGCCACGGCGAGCGCAGGCCAAGGTACACAGGATAAAGGTGCACATGTGGTACTTGGCGACGGCGTTCCTGCCGCAGGCGATGGACTGATCACTCAGACGTCGGCGACCGTGGAGCTCCCCGCCGGCGGGGTGCAGGAGGTGGACACAAGGGCGGAGTTCCTTGCAGAGAGAAATATCATTTGGAGTCGTTGCCCTCCCTTCTGTGCAAAAGCCCACGGAATTAGGTCACTACTTTACATCAGCGGTGATCCATCGGACCCACGGGAAACATTATCGGATGTCGCTCCCTTCCCTTTTCACGCCAGACTCCCACAGAATCTTGACATCACTTTGCAAGAGCGGTGGCCTATCGAACCCGCGGCGCGGTGATGCTGCGTTCCACCGCGCCTGCGTCTTTTTGCCTCTTGCCCTGCTGAAGCAATGGGCAGCGACCTGTCAGAGAAAACGAATGCGCGCTCACATAGCACATCGCGCTGTCCTGCACTATATATATATATATATACACACACCGATGTGTCTCAAACTGTGTTTACGCTTGGGGGCCCTTACTTTCTTCTAGGGAACTGGGCCTGGTTGTCGGTCTGGCCAGATTGTGGCCACCCGACGCCGCAGCCCGTAGTCCCGACTCTAAGTGCGCATTGTTTCGCATTGCTTCGAACTGCTTCGCGTTGCTTCGCATTGCCTCACATTGCTTTGTACTCGCTCGCAATGTTTCGCACGACTTCGAATTGCTTCGCATTGCTTCGCATTGTTTCGTTTTTGTCTACATGTGCTCTCATCGCATTGCACAATTTCGCGTTGGTTCGAATTTGCGTTGCGTCGCATGTTGCTGCATTGCGTCACGAGGTTTCGCATTGCATTACATTAATGTACATTGCTCAGCATTGCTGCACTACGTTGCTTCGCACTTCTGTGCGTTACTTCGCATTACTTTGCATTGTGTTGTTTTGCAGTGCATTGCTTTATCCCGCAGGGCGTTGCACTAGTTCGCATCAATGTGAATCGTTGTGCGCTGCGTTGCGTTCTTTGGCATTGGTTTGCGCCATCTAGATGGCAACACATGTATTGCACCAACTAAGTTGCACCACATTGATTGCACCACCTGGGTTGCGCCGCATAGGCTGTAGGGGACCACTGCTTGGGGTCCACGCTGGTTAAAATACCTGTGTATATATATATATGTATCGCACGTATGTACATAGATGTATGTGCGCGTGCTCATCAATCATAGTGTGAGGGAGAGGAGCGCTGCTGCAGCATCACAGAGCGCAGGGCGCCGTGACGTCACGTAGCGCGTGGCGCGCTGTCCCTGGCCTAGCTCGAACCGTCCCTCATCGTCCGGCTTCGAAAGAAGCAGCCCTGTTTACAGCTGCCCCGTGCGCGAAAGGGCTGGGTACGTCCCTGGGCAACTGTGCATGCCGAGCGGTCGAGGGAAGAAGCCTGGCTGAGGATCGATACGATCTCCCCCCACGAAATCGCCGCGATCCAGGCCCTTGTCGTCTCTAGGAGGTAAAGCAGGAGGAGGACCAGGAGGAGGAAAGTCATAGGGAAGATGGTGAGAACGAGGAGGAAAAGAAGAGGGAGGAGAAGGAAGAGAACGAGCGCACGTAGCTGGGACGATGGTGTCTCCGCTACTGCGCAGCACTAGCAGCGCATGGCAGCCAATGCAGCAGCTCATATATGGTCATGGTAAGATGGCGTGGCACTTTGAGGCCGCTGCGCTATGTAGGTCCGCTTTGAGCTTATGGTAGATATGGAAGCTCAGGACCTCGAGTTCATGGCATCGGAATCGAGAATATTCGACCCCGCGATCGGGGTGCGGGCCGAACCCAAGACGGGCGAGAGGAGAAGAGGGAAGGAAGCCACGAGGGAGGGCAAGGAGGCGGAGGAGACGGGGACAAAGAACATCATGAGCGAGCGAATCTGGGGCCTCATAGCCATAACGACATGGGACGGGCTCAGCACTCTGGATTATTTGGGAGGTGGTCCAGACCCGTGCTAGAGTCTTGATGCGGGCCCACGCCCAGGCAAGGGGGGCGCGAGCCAGGATAGTGCGGAGCTCCATCCATCGAACCTATACTTCATCTGGCAGCGGCAACGATTCGGGAGGGAGCCAGGCAGAAAGACGACGGAGGATCAGGGAGGTGAAGGAATCGGGAAAGAGAGAGGCCTCGAGAGAGGAGATGAGGATGCGCTGGGGACGCGGTCGGCGCTCATCGGCAGCTGCAGACGCAATCTCCGTCCTGGCTGCTGCCACAGCCAGGTCCCATGAATATGCTCTGATGTTGGGCGGACCTGACTGAAGCATCAATGCCAGAAACTCGGCGATCGAGCTGCGTCGTTGCTAGACCTCCAAAGAAAGTGAACCTGAAGCCATATCCCTGAGAGATCCATGCATCTCGGCATTGGCGCAGAGCAGAACGAAAGCTTCCCCCCCACCGACGCCGTCCCTTCGGAGAGTGAGCGCCGCCGTTCGCCAGGCGGAGCTGCTTGCCAGCACGCGGAGAGATCGGAGGACCGCTGAGCGGAGTCATATTTTGATGCACAAGAGCCCAGCAAGCCCGAATGAATTGGGGGAGACGGAGGAGACGATGGAGGACGTGTCGCTCAGAGCGGAGTAGCAGGAGAGGGGGAGGAAAGAGCTGGCACACATAGTTTAGTGCCGAGAGGATACCACAGTTGTGAATTCTCTTGCTCGCCTCGGCGGGTGCCCGACTCAAGGCCAACTGCGCGGCACGCTCTTTCCATTCAGTGACTTTGTCCAGCCACTGTAAGGCACGAGAGGCATCTGGTCCGAACTGGAAACCTAAGAGATCAGTGGCTCCTTCGAAAGCCCCCCATTCGGGCACCAGGTGGAGCAGAGCGGTACGCGCGCGCTCATTGAGCTCGGGATCACATCTCTCGGCCAGCGGGACATTACAGCACTTGGATGGTTGAAGGATGCGACGAGCAAGATGGCGGGCGACATCGAACGCAGGCTTGAAGAGAGGGAGTGCCAATCGAAGGGAGGGTAGCGTCCACGTCACCCGACGTCGCTCCACACTCAGGTTATAATCCAGGACACCCTTGTTCAGGGGCAGGGCACAGCTCACGGGCCGCTTCCGAGCCGAGACAGGAGGCCATGTCCCGAAGCAAGGGGTCCCTGCAGAGGGCCAAGTGGTCTCCGAGAGGGTGCAACCCTGGGCCACTCCCGAGGACACCATGAAGAGGGGGACTCTGAAGGAGGAGGAGAATGGAGGAGGAGGAGGAGGAGGAGGAGGAGGAGGCCGAGCGCTCCCAAGGAAACTCCCATCCCGAACTGTGCGGCAGGTCAGCTGCGAGACGCGCAGCTCGGGCGAAATCCACCGCCTCGAAATCCGAGGGCACCTATCCGCCGAACACCCTCCGTGTATTGTGGATGAGGCTATGCAGGAGATCAAGGATAGCGGCGAACTGCAGCAGAGGAAGGGAGCATGGACAAACGGGCAACAATCGGGGCATCCCACGACGGCAACGAAGTCCCAGCGGTCAGGGCCAACCAGGAAAAGTGTCCAGGGCAGGAGGAAACGGAGGACACGGAGGAGAAAGAGGGTGAGGGCGGGGGAGGAGGAGGAGGAGGAGGAGGAGGAGGAGGAGGAGGAGGAGGAGGAGGAGGAGGAGAGGAGAGGAGGAGGAGGAGGAGGAGGAGGACGACGACGACGACGAAACGACGCGCCAGGCGCGCCAGACAGCGGGTCGGAGGCCTTTGGCCTGCAGGGTCTCCACCACGCGGCCAACGAGCCCTTGCAGGCACACCTTCGCCCCGCCCCCGCACTTCCAAGGTTGAGGAGACGGAGTTTGATACGGGGGCTGACGTCTGGCCTCAGCTCCCTGAAATCAGGCCGCATACCAACGAAGGGGCCGAAGGGGGTCCGGAAAGCGAGACGAAGAAAGGGCTGGAGAGGCGCAGTGGGCCTACTGAGACGCCCAGGAAAAGTAAGAGATGTAGCGCGGGGAGAACAGAGGAAGAGGAGAAGGAGGAAGCGGAGGCGGAGGCGGAGGAGGGGAAGGAGTGCACGCAGCTCGGGGGGCGGCAGTCTGATGCGTGCCTTGCCGCAGCAGTCGAGGCCTTCTCAATCAGATGAAATAAACCCTGTGGCTTTCGCACTCGAAGCGGATGTGAAACTCAATGATGTGGAGATCATTCGCGGGCTCCACGACCTCTGGCGACTCTGAATTGCCCTCTGCGATCGTCTTGTGTTCAGCTGAGAAGCAGTCGAGGCGTCTGCGGTGAAAAACTGCTTCTCCGTCGTGTTGCACACCTCATTTGCGAAGTACCGGTCGTGGTCTAGGGTGTTTTGTCTTCCATCTGACCCTCTTCCCCTTCGGGGAGGGGGTTACCCCTTCCTCTACCCCTTCCCCTGGACCTGGACAGGGCTGGTCGAGAGGTGTCAGGGCATCCAAAACGGCCTCGGCGAGGAAGCCAAAATCATTGGTTTTACAAAGGTCTTGGCCCCAGGTTGGCCTCTAGGGGGGGGAGGGCAGCGCTAATTCAAGCTCCCCTCTTGTTTGATCGATGTCCTCCAAGATGGCCCCAAGAGCGCTCCCAAGGCTCCCAAGAGGGCTTCAAGACGGCCCCAAGAGGCACCCAGGAGGCCCCAGGAGGCCCCAAGAGGCGCCCAAGAGGCCTCCAAGAGGCTCCCAAGAGACCTCCAAGAGGCCCCTAGAAGCTACCCGAAGCACCCAAGACGCTCCAAGAGGCCTCCAGGACCGCCAGGAGGCCCACAAGACGCTCCAAGAGGCCTCCACTGGGGGACCCTTCCTCTGCGTGCTGCCCACTTCCCTGATCGAGGCAACTCCTCTGGGCATCATTTCTGGATGGGCTGGTGGGGCTACTTTTCCGTCACAGCCGCGAGCGAAGGCGCACGCAGCGTCAGAGGTCAACCCGGGCTACCAGCGAAGCCTAATTGCCCAGCGGACGCTCACGGCTGCCGAGGCTGCCGCCGAGGGAAGCTGGGGGGGCGCCGGGAGCTGCAAGCAGACTGCGAAGGCTGCCAGGAACTCCAGGCGGCCAGCGTGCGGGGAACCCAGAGGCGGGGCCACCAGGAAGAGGATGAATTGAACCTTGTCGCACAAGGCACCAGAGGTCGACGCGCCACAAGCGTGGCGAAGCGCGGGGCTGCGTAAACAGTCCAACGTGCTAGGCTGCAGGCCAACGGGGACGGTCACACATGGCAGACCAAGAAGGCTGCTGGTGGGGCCACGCGAAGCGTCTAGAATTTCATGTCTGCGTCTCGGTCGGTATTCGAAGCTCGTGTTGATGTCTCGCCAACTGTGCTGCAACATGCCTAGCCGTCCCAAGCCCCCTCCTCGCAAGGCCCGGGCAAGGATCCTTTCTCACTGCGGGAGACGCCCTCGTGAGAGACGAGCGCCCGATGGTCCTGCAATTCCAGCGAGGGGCCCGTTTCCGCAGGGGGCAACGCTCCCGGCTGGAGAGACGACGGCGAGGTCGGATCGTAAAGTTCGAGGACGCATCCAGCGAGAGCCCCGCCCTGAAAAATAGCCGCGGCCCTCCTCCTCCTCCTCCTCCTCCTCCTCCTCCTCCTCCTCCTCCTCCTCCTCCTCCCCCCCCTCCTCCTCCTCCTCCTCCTCCTCCTCCTCCTCCTCAGCGAAGCCTGGTAATAAAACAAGGCAGTCTCAAGCACGAGTCCCGATTTGAGGAGGATCCAGCCTCCATACGTACAGCGACTGCTCCATGCTGCACGTCTGATCATGGCGAATGAGGAAGTCAGAAGCGAACCTCATATGTTAGCCAGCGTGGACCCCAAGCAGTGGGGTACTGCACTTTGGAGGTGTGGAAGCTGTGTGGTGTAAGCTGTGTGAGCACTGCGGTGCAAGCTATGTGATGTAAGATCTGGTGTGTAGGCTGTGCAGTGTAGGTTGTGTGGTGCGGGCTATTGCGATATGAGCCATGTGGTGTGAGCTACGTGGTGAAAACATGATGCTGTGAAGGCATGGTGTGAGCTATGCCGTGGAAGCTGTGCTGTGTAAGCTATGTCGTGTACACCAGGCGCCCCCGAGCAAGCACGGGCGCCAACGTTGCAAATCCCGGGACAGCCACCCAGCGCACAGGTGCGCCCACGAGGCGCCCAAGAGCGGGCCAGGGAGCCCACGTAGCGAATGCCTGGGAAGCCATTCGATCACCAGCGAAGCAAAAGTGAAAAACCATCAGTGCGAGCACTGCTCAGGGAATATGTTTGAGAAGAACTGCCCTCCATCCGTGTAACGCTTGGAAGCTCTTAGGACGCATGTGCGCGGAGCGACTGTGAGCGCCACATTTTAGAAGGAATCGCGCTCCATGCGTGTAACTGCTCGAAGGTTTCTAAGCGAGTGCTCGCAGCGCTAAGGCCAGAGCCACATGCAAAAACACATTACCACCCTCCATGCACCAAACAGTTGAAACTGTTGAAAATGAATGTGCGCGGCGCTTGGCCAAAGACACATTTAAGAAACACCACAACCCTCCACTCGTGTAAGTGCTTGAAGCTTTAAAAACGAATGCGCGCGGCGCTCAGGCTATGTCCACATTTTGAAAACGACCCCACTCCATCCGTGTAAATGTTGTCATGTTTCAGCTCCTGGCTCGCAAACGAACAGAAAGTATCAGGCGAAAACGCCCGGCCCGCCCTACCAACACGTCTGATGGTCAGACGAGGAGGAAGAGCTATAAAGGAAAGGGATAGAGCGAGAGCGGGAGGAGGGGGAGCGGAACGAGGAGGAGAAGGAGAAGGACGGGGAGGAGGGCAAGGGGATCAGAGGGAGGAAGAGGAAGAGGCGCCGTCTTTCCCAACCCACCCCTGTAGGATATCGCTTCAGGTGCTTTACCACGACCGGCTCAGCCGACACAACGCGCACCTCGGCGCCGGGTACCTCGTCGCCCAGAAAAGGAAGGAGCAGGAGAGACAGGAGCTGGAGGGTGAAGCTCAGATGAAAGCGAAGGAAGAGGAGGTCATCACCAGAACAAACGAATGGAAAGAGCAGCGCAAGCTCGCGAGAAGAGATCCCCATGTAAGAAGGATGAGGGAACCATGTCTGAGCCAACATGGTTTCCCCCGACAGCACACCCACAAGCACGTACAAGCAAAATTCGTCGGGTAGCGAAGATGCGGTGACAAACAACAGCTGTCAGGGAAACGTCGACGCACACCGTTGCTCAAGATGGTGCGAGGAGATGCAGGAGGAGAGAAAGGAACAGAAGCACAAGGATGGCGAAGAGACGAAACACAAAGGAAAGGCCAGGATGATAGGCAATCTCGTTATGTGCGGGCCACATGGCGCGACCGACTGGTAATTCGTCAGCCCAACGGGCCAACGGCACGCTAAATCCTGAAAGTGGGTCAATACAGGTGGCATGGTTGAGTTACTGTTTTTTTAGTCCGCGCGCGCAAGGGCGCCAGATGGGGGGGTCTGCGGAACCAACTGGCGCCCGGCTCGCCTTAAGAGCGCCCCAAGGAAACCCAAGAGCGCCCCAAAGGCGCGGGCCAACGAGTGTCAGGCCTTAAGCTGGTCTCAAGATGGCCACAAGATGACTTCAAGATGAAGCCAAGATGGCCCCGAGATGGCCCAGGATGGGTAACAGGCTCCCAAGAGTGCCCTTGGAGGGCCCCAAGCGAGTCACAAGGGGGCCCAACAGCGGTCCAAGATGGCAGGCCAGTCCGCGCCAGGCCTTAAGATGGTCCGGATATGACCCCAAGACGCCTCAACGAGGTGCGATGGCGGCCCCAAGACGGCCCAAGATAGCCCCAAACCAGACAGCAAAGGCACATCAAAATGGCCGAACATGCGCCCCATCGGGGGCTCCCGTCATCGAAACTAACATGTGGATTGCACTGTGGTTGGCAGTCTCGCCCTAACGGGCTTCAATTGGCTTCTTGGGGTCGGCCAGGTGGCCGCAAGAGGCCAGGATTTCCCCACGATCACCCCAAAATGACCCACTGGTGGCCCAAAATGGCTCAAGACAGCCACCAAGAGGCGCCAAAAAAGCCCCAAGAAGCCCCTCAGAGGCCACAAGAAAACTCTTGAAGCCCCCAGAAATCCGCAAGAGTCAACCAGGATGCTCCGACGGCCCACAAACCTGCCTGCTCGTGTTCTCGGGCTTCTATGGCGCAGAGTTGGTGGTAGAGTGTTCCGTTGAGACTTGCGCTCGCCGTACAAAGAGACGATGTCTCCCCCGCGCGAGCTTCACACGACAGCTTAGGCAAACTACCACCACCTAACAACTTCCAAATGACCAAGAACACAAAAATGGCGAGAATGTAAAATCCAGGCTGGCAAAATGCGCAAATCTGATCATTAAATCAAGTGCACGCACACACACACACACACACACACACACCACACCACCATACCACGGCAGCCAATATGGAAAAAAAACAACTGCGCAGAGCAGGCTGAAGCCCATGCTGCGTTGCTGGTGGTAAAAAAGGCTCAGATCTCTATCAAGCCGGAGGCGGGAGTAAGAAGAGGAGACAGGAGAGGCCAACGCTGGATGGAAGCACGCGCGCTGCAGATCTGCGCTGGAACCTCGTCAACCTCGAAGCAGCCAACGTTGGATGGAAGCCAACGTTGGATGGAAGCACGCGCGCTGCAAACCCGCCCTGGAACCTCTGCAACCATGTCCCCCTCCTTTCCCCACGGCCTTGCCCTTCTCCCCCCCCCGCTCGCCCTTCTCGCTTCCTCGAAGCGTTCTTCTTCTTCCTTCTTCTCAGCGTTTCCCCCCTCCCCTCCTGCTCCTGCTCCTGGTCCACTTCCTCTTCCTCCTCCTCCTCCTCCTCCTTCTCCTCCTCCTCTTTGTCGTCCTCCTCCTCCTCCTGCTCCTCCTCCTCCTCCTCCTCCTCCTCCTCCTCCTCCTGCTCAGTATCCTCATCTCTCTACCTCCCTCCCCTCTCCTCCTTCGTCCTCCTCGTCCCCCGCCTACTCGCCCTCTCGACCTAAACAGTTGATACTCGTCCAGCTGTTCCTCGCTCTCTTCGGGATCCTCTACCTCCTCATCCTCCTCGTTAACCTCCTCAACCATGTTCCCCTCCCCATCTTTCCCCATCTTTCGCCGGTGCCTCCTCCTTCTCCTCTTCCTTGCCATCGTTATCGACGGAAGAGAAAGAGGTGGAGGAGTACCCCCTGCGAAGTAAAAAGGGCAATCGAAAAGAGGGGGCGGGGTCGTGAGCAGCGGCACGGCTGGAGACGCTCCGACCGTTGCACCATCAACCAGTTTTCCCTCCTCCTCCTCCTCCTCCTCCTCCTCCTCCTCCTTCTCCTCCTCCTCCTCCTCAGCCTCCTCCCTCGTCTCTCCGCCGCCTCCTCCCTTCCTTGCCCCTCCCACGTCTACTCCCTCTTCCTTCTCCTCCTTTTGCGTTGCCCAGACCTTATGCGTCCGCATGTGGCGTTCTTCCTCCTCCTCCTCCTCCTCCTCCTCCTCCTCCTCCTCCTTCTCGTCCTCCTCCTGCTCCTCCCCCTCCTCCCCCTCCTCCTCCAACCCTCTTCCTTATAACAACTCCTCCCTGTCGCAGGCAGAGGCCGGTCGAAAGGGCGGGCGGGGCGTTTCCCCTGAGACTTCCTTACCATCTATGACCCTGAAACTGACAGTTTGCAACAGCTTCACGGACGAGCAGCATCATCATCATCATCATCATCATCATCATCATCATCATCATCATCATCATCATCATCATCATCATCATCGTCGTCGTCGTCATCCTCCTCCTCCTCCTCCTCCTCCTCATCATCATCATCATCATCATCATCATCATCATCATCATCCTAATCCTAATCCTAATCCTAATCCTCATCCTCATCATCATCATCAGCAGCAGCAGCAGCAGCAACCGCAGCAACCGCAGCATCATCGTCAACATCATCATCAACATCGTCATCATCAGCATCATCAGCATCAGCATTATCACCATCACCATCGTCATGCTCCTCCTCCCTATCCTCATCCTTATCACCATCATCGTCGGAATCGCAGTTGACACCTACCACCACACATCAGTCACCTACCACATGCCGTAGAACGCTCACGGTCACAATATGTCACCATCTGATACCACCAGTCACCACCATCCTCGACCATGACCAACCATCACGACCAATCACCGCCTGCCATCGTCAACATCAGTATGTCATTACACTGCGACATCCTGCCCGCGGGTCACCAGATTCGCAGCGTCCGCCGACGGAGCCGTCCCGCCACCGACAAGGACCTAGGGACGGTGGGAGGGGCGAGATGCCGAGGGTAGAGAGAGGAGAAGAAAAGGGGGAGAGGGGAGTGGAAGAGGGGCAGGGCGATGTTGTTACTAAACTTGATTCAATGACCGCAGTGTAACGCCAAGCAACACAACACAGAGCACTGCAATTCAACACATGTCACAAACAACTGCAAATGACACAATGGAACGCATGACGGAGTAAAGCAGCTCAACGCAAACTCAAGCAAATCAATGCAGAGCAACGAACGGTATGCAAAACCATGCCATGCGAAGCAATAGGAAGCCGACAACGCAATGCGCGGCAAAGCCATGTGTATAAAAAAGTAGCAGCGGGAAACCTGGCAATGTAAGAACAACGAATGCAAAACAGCACACAGGTGTGCGAACCAATGCAACGCAATACGAAGCAAGGAAGAACCCTGCAAGCAAAAACCTGTATATATACATGTATATATGTGTGTTGGCATCAAAACCGACAGGACGTAATACGAAAAAATAACATCCGTGAAGCGAGAAGAAAACCAAAGCAATGCAAAGCAAGCCAGCTCTCAATACAAGGCAAACGAATACAAAGCAAAAATATGCAAATACATGCAAACCACAAGCAAGCTAACGCAGTGCAACGGAAATCAAAGCAACGCAGGGAAAAACACACAGCGCAAAGCAGCGCAAACCAGCACGATGAGAAGCATTGGAAAGCAATGCCAAGCACCGAACAGAAATGCAAGGCAATGAAACCCGCAAGAGCCCGAATGAACCCCAGAGAAAGCCCCAAATAAACCCATCAGGGAACCCTAAGGAAGCCCTAAGAAACCCATACGGAACCCTTAAGGAATCTAAGGCAACGCTATGCAATGGAGCCCGATTAGGAACCCTGTGGAAACGAATGCGAGCCTCGTACGGAACATCGGGGAACCACCCGGGAACCTCGTGGACTCCCCCAGGAACCCCCGAGGTCCCAGCGGGAATGACACATGTCGCATTGGCCCTCCTGCAAAGAGAAAGGTTACAATCCCTTGGGCACAACCTCATTGGAGAAGAAATACCGAGGTGTCCTCGAGCAATGGAGGGCAGCAATGTGCTGAAGCGAGAGAGCCTGCACCTGTCTTTGCAAAGCGGCTGGCGAGGCAACAGTTGCGTCACGTACCATCGTGTTGCGACGTTCAGAAGAATTGTGCACAGATTGGCATGCACAGTACCGTTGTCATCACAATCACATCATTGAGTTCGTCAGTGTAGTAAAAGGACTCCGGGCATTCGTGGCAAAGGAGAAAGGTGGTTTCGAAGTGTTCCTGATTCTGCGGATGGTCCTCGGGGGAGACCGAGGGAGATGGGGGAGAGGAGGAGAAGACGTTGGGCGAGAAGGAGGAGGAGGAGGGGGCAAATTGATCGTCTGTATTGTAGGTTCCACCTGGCCCGCTCCCATACGGTGAGGGCATTTGTTTCTCACCTCAAGCCCGAGGGCTTGCTGGCACGGGTGAATTCAAGAGGTCCACCCACGGTGCCGCACCGCGTACGACGGCCAGGAGGGACCCCAGGGAAGCCAAGAGCCTCGGCCACCACACAGCCCGGTGGGCTGGGGGCCCTCCTCCCGTCGCTGGGCAGCCCTCGCCGCCCGCTCTGCCACCGCACGGCGGCCGCGATCGCGTGCCTCCTCGGCGGAGGCGAAGCCGTGCGAGGCCTGCACTCCCTCAAGCGCTGGAACTCCAGGCGTGGATTGGCCACGGCTATCACTGCCGCCCTCATCAGACAAGGAACCCCCCAGGGTCTGAAGCCTCCTGGGCACATTCCTTCAGTAACGCCCCCACCGTAATCCTGAACACTAGCATTTCGACGTTTCGACGTGCCTCCAGCGCCATCCGCCAACATATTTCCTTCCGCTGGCGGGCCCACCGCCGCTGTACTCCCGCCGACTTCTGCCAGCATTCCGCTGACTTCCGCCGAGGGCGAGGATGCACTCCAGGCGACGCCATTTCTGAGACGCGCCATGCGGGGGAGGGGGAGGGGGAGGGGGAGGAGAGTCACCTATGAGGAGGAGAGGCCCGCCATTTGGGGGAGGGGGAGGGGGAGGGGGAGGAAAGTCGCCCGAGGAGGAGGAGCAGGAGGAGGAGGAGGAGGACGAGGAGGAAGAGGAGGCGGAGAAAGAGGAGAAAAGGAGGCGGAGCAACAGCAGGAGGAGGAGCAAGGATGTAGGAGAGCCAACTCTGAATTGCCCAAGCGGCGGCCTCGTCCGACAAGAATCGGGTGTCGAAGTTGTCGTCCCACACGCGGCAGTCGGGAGCCTTCCCGAACCAGCGCTGTCGGCGGGACGATACGAAGCTGCAGGGACTTTTTTTTCGTTGAGAGGTCAGCGCTTGTGTAGTGGCAGCTTGAGTGGCGTGCCCACCTTGCCTTACTCGCAGGGATGAGGTTGTCGCGATGCGTCGAGATCTCGTGGTCGCACCCTCCTCCTCCCCAGTGGCAACACAGAAAAGTGAATCATATTTAGCAACACCACCCTCTCCGCCCCGTCCCCCACAGCCTTCTCTAAGCCTTGCCCGCAGACTCCCACAGGCATAGACGCGGAGACCGCCTACCCGCATTTGCAAGGGTAAGACCGCGCGCGGCATGCTCGGCCCAAGCCTTCCCCATTGATCTCTACTCTCCCGGAGCCTCGAATCCTGTTCAAGAAACGGGCGACGAACTTGACATCGTGCCTTCCAGGCCAAGGGAACCAGCCGACAGAAACCGCCTGATTCCGAAGGCCACAACAGAGCCGGCAAGGCCCCAAGAGAACCGAGATGCAGGGCCATTATTCCGCACTCTCTGCCTTCTCTGCGGTCCGGCGGAATGACGCATATCCACTTGGATCATGTTTAGCGGCACCGCCCTCTCCGCCCCGTCTGCCCCTTCGACTCGCCTCATCCACCTCGAGATGGGCGACGTAGTACTGATGAAGACGGAGGAGGGAGGAGGGAGGAGGAGGGAGGAGGGAGGAGGGAGGAGGGAGGAGGGAGGAGGGAGGAGGGAGGAGGGAGGAGGGAGGAGGGAGGAGGGAGGAGGAGGAGGAGGAGGAGGAGGAGGAGGAGGTTCTTGTCCGAACCGTGGTCACGGTCGGCCATGCAGCGCGTCTTCCGCCGCTGGCTGCTCCAGGCGCTCGGCCCGGCGAGACCGAAGACGGAGACCTGCCGAGCCACGCCTGGAACGCCCTCGCGGGCTCGGCCCTTCTTCACGGGGCGGACATGCCTCACAAGTGGGGTCACGCGCACCAAACTGACCCACCCACCCGCCCGCGAAGACCAAATGATTGTGGAGGGGGGGGGGGGAGGCGAACATGAGGTACCGTATGCTGCACACACAGAGATCATCCGAAGAGAATTCGCACACCTGTGCGCGCGAACGAACTCTGGACGTCGACAGCTCTGTGCGGGGCGAGGGGCGGGGAACGCGACGGTCCCCAGCCGAGCTGGGCGGGGGAAGAGAGGGAAGCTGGAGACGGGCGAGGAGAGCATGGGTAGCAGAAGCAGGTGGAGGGGCGCCCGATCTCTGACAACGGGGAGGATCAGCAGCAGGAGGAGGCGTAGTAGGAGGGAGGGTAACACCACGCAAAAGAACTCGCACCTCTACACCACGTCACGGCGGCATGGCGAGCACTGAGACACCGCGGCAGGGAGCCAAGACGGGCGACCAAACGGCTGCAATCCTGTTATGGCATCCCTTTACCTTCTCGAACTCCTCTTCCCCCTGCTCCTCCTCATCCTCACCAAGCTCGTCTCGTCATCCTACCCCCCGTGACCGCTTCTTTCGGCGGCTTCATCGCGTCGCCCTGTGATCAGTCCGGCTCGATATCCTCGCTCTCGCTCTCGACCCCAGCATTATCCACGTCCCCCTCCCTCGTTCTTGTCCTCCTCCCCCCCCTCCTCCTGCTCCCGCCCGCCGCGCTCCGAGCGGCACGGCGCACGAAAAAAAAGGGCGCTCGCCTGTACGCCGGGTCGCGGAGCCGTCGAGGAAGGGCGCCGCCAGCCACCCCGAGCCAGCGAAGGGGGCCCCTCGTTGGGATAAAGACCCACCGTGCCCAGGCCCGCCCTCCTCCAACCCCACCGATGCGCTCGACGGCGAACTGCGCAGCATCCCCGCGGGCAACGCGGGCGAGGAGGCCCGAATGGCGAGGAAGAGAACGGGAAGGGGAGCCCGCGCGGGCCAGGAGGGTGTTGCTCTGGGCTTCGACCTGCCGCGCGAGAGGTGGTCTGGTCCGTCTCGCCTGGGACAGCCTTTCAAGTCTGGGCTCCGGGATGACGCGCGCGAGGTCGCCCGGCGCGCGTCGCCTGAGACCTCCTCACAACTCTGGGCTCCGAGGTGCCGCGCGCGGGGTGGTCCAGCCCGCTGCGCCTGAGACATCCTCGCAGCTCTGAGCTTCGAGATGCCGCGCGAGAGCACGTCCTCCCCGTCCCCCCCCCTCGTCCTGCCAGGGAGGGGGCGGGCGGGAGGGAGAGCACCCATCGCCACCCAGATCGGGGCCCAGACCACGCCCGTGCGAGCCCGGTGGTGGACACTTCCCACCTCCTGGCCCCTGACCAGTGGGGCGGGGTACGTGTCGCTTCTGTTGCTGGACAAAATCCTGCACCCTTTTTGTCTGATTTTTGGGAACACCCCCCGCGCCCCAAAATTTAGTATTTAGTATTGGCAGGCTGCGCCGCGATGTGTCGATGTGCCGACTGGCCAAGATCCTGCACCCCGCCGGCGATGCCAACCGACATTGAATCGGTGGCAGG
>CAUYUJ010014586.1:0-15000 GCA_963575745.1 Prorocentrum cordatum | reverse complement strand
CAGCATCATCAGCATCATCAGCATCATCATTATCATCGTCAGCATTATCAGCATCATCAGTATCAGCATCATCATCACTATCATCATCGTCATCATCATCAGCTGCAGCATCAGGAATAGCAGCATCAACCTAATCGTCAACATCAGCGTCATCAGAATCATCATCACCAGCATCATCATCAGCATCAGCACCATCATCATCATCATTATCATCATCAGCAGCAGCAGCATTATCATCATCAGCATCATCAAAAGAAGCATCACCATCATCATCGACACCATCATGAGCATCCTCATAATCAGCAGCATCACCAACACCAACATCATCATCACCATCAGCGTCAGCAGCATCAGCATCGTCGTCGTCATCATCATCATCATCATCATCATCATCATCATCATCATCATCATCATTATCATCGTCTCCTTCTCATCGTCATCATCACCACCACCATCATCGTCGTCTTAGCACAATCGTCATCAGCACGATCAGCATCATCATGCAGCATCATCGTCAGCATCAGCATCGGCATCATCATCATCATCATCAGCAACAGCAGCATCATCAGCATGATCATCATCATCAGCAGCAGCAGCATCGGCATCAGCATCAGCAGCATCAGCATTATCATCACCAGCATCATCATCGCATTCATCATCAGCAGCAGCAGCATCATCGCCATCGTCCTCATCGCCCTCGTCATGATCAACAACATCATCGTCATCATCATCATCATAATCATCATCATCATCATCATCATCATAATCACCATCATCATCCTCTACCTCATCCTCATCCTCATCCTCAGCTACGTCTTCATCATCATCATCCTCCTAATCATCATCCTCGTCCTCATCCTCCCACTCATCCTCATCCTTTCCCTCCTCATCCACACATGGTTTCTCCTCCTCCTCCTCCTCCTCCTTCCCCTCCTCTCCCCACCCTCCCCCTTCTGCTCCTCGCCCTCCCCCGTGAGCTCCGTCAAGGAGTCCTCACGTGACCCAACGGCACCCCAAAACGCGCTCTGGCACCACGGAAGCAAGGGACTGGAGCGCGGCGACTCGCAGGTTGCCGCGCGCGTCCTCCGAGCACCTCGCGTGGCGATCTCGCTCGGCTGCGGGAGGGGGGCACTGCGAGCGCGACCGCTCGAAAACCAAACCCTGGCAATGCGAGGAGGAGACGACACGGGGCCAAGGGGCACGGACCGGGTCCAGGACGGAGACAGGAACAGGATGGGATGGGATGGAACAGGGCGGGGGGGACAGGGACGAGATGAGATGGCACGGGGCTGGAGAAGGGAGGGGAGCCGAGTGGAGTCTAGGGGAGGACGAGGGGCAGAAGCGATAAGGAGCAGGAGGTGCCTTTCGGGCCTCGCGAGGGGTGCTCTGGAGGCCGGGCGCCCCCCCGGAACAGCTCGGGCCGCCTGGGGCCGGGGCCACCCCTGGCAACACTCGAGGGATGGAGGAGGAAGGGGAGGCTGGGGGGGAGAGTGCGCTTTCTCGCTGAGGGCCCCCCAGACATGCGATGCTCTGATCTGTGCAGCACGTCTCCTCGGAAGCCCTGGCCCTGTCCAGAGGGCATCGCATCGCATCGCAAGTCATGCGCCCAAACGCGCGTGGACTGATCCACCATGCGCGATACTGGGCAACGCCTCTCTGTCTGTCTGTCTATGCAGTGCGTGGACAGATCTAGCATGCACCCTGTCCACATGGCCTGTTCTTCATCCCGAGTCATTCAATTGACGGTCCTCGAGCTCGTCGCAGCGCGCACCTAGGCGGTTGGCGCTCAGACCTCGCCGCCGCCAGCGCCGTCTTGAGGCCCTCTTGGGGCCGTCTTGGGGGCTTCTCGGGCACTCTAGGGGCGATCTTGGAGGCCTCTTGGGCCTTGTTGGGCCGTCGGGAGGCCGAAGATAAGCAAATGCAATAATCATTCAGAAACCAGAAACTAACGGGAGATCAATGATTTTGGCCTCTTCGTGCCTTCCTGGAGGCCCTCTTGGAGGCCTCGCGGGCCGTCTCGGAGGCCTCTTGGGGGCCTCTTGGGCCGCCTTATGTCATCTTGAAGCCAACCCGGACCGTCTTTGGTACATCTTGGCCCGTGTGGGGTGAATTTTGGAACCACCTTGGGCTGTCTTGGGGGTCATCCTGACCGTCCCCATGCAGGCCCTGGCCCGGCCGCCGAGGCCGCGGCTGGCTGGGGGAGGACGTCGACGACCGCGGCCTAACCGACCCCTTCCGTGACGAACCCCTCCTTGGACGAGCCCCCTCGGTGCTCCCCGCCTTGAGGGCCAAAACCCTGCATGAGCTTAAGGAGGTCCACGCGGACTTCTTGGATCGGCGCTGGCACCCCGTCGCCGATCCAAGAAATCAGTGCGGACCTCGGAGAATGCATGTTTATGCAGTTTTTTGCGCTGCCCATCCTGCAGCGAGGCGAGGAGGTCGTCACGGAAGGGGGCGGTCTGCTACGAGTCGGCCGCCACTGAAGGCAGGCGGGGGGCCTGCTCCAAAGCCTAATGAACACTGCTGCCCCTCCCAAACGTCACTTCCGACGTGCAGGCACGCTGGGTCGTTACCCGGCGCCTGTCATGGTCCATAAGGTAATTCACTCCCCAATTGCAAAGGTTGCACTCGCCGTCGAAGAGAACAACTGGGCGCGAATCCTCTGGCGTAAACAGGGCGGGCAGCACGAACATCCCATGTCCACCTTCAAGCCGGCTGCTGCCTCGAGAGAAGCGGCGGTGCTAGCGCAACGAATGACATGGGGGCGTTGACACTAAGCCACGCCCACGTCTCGATGCTTGTGTACTGAAGAGGAAAAGCGTCCGCGCTGTGATTATCCACCACCGTGCCCCGAGGAACGAAGTCGAGTGTGTTGAAGCCCTTTCGAGTTTTTCTTCTGAGCACTGTGACTCTTGTCCAAGGGGCCCTGCAAGGCCCAGAATCAGTGGCACTCCCAGGCGTTCCTGAATCGCATGGTTTTTTCACAGCCATCGGAAGCTTCCAACATGGCCTAAGATGGTATCCGGGCCCGTCCTGGAGTCCTATTGGGCGCATACTGGGCCGCCTTGGCGCCCTGAGGGCGGACCCACAAGAGCCCAAAAAACACCGACACGCTTTCAGATGTTCCATGGCCAAAACACTGCAGGTTTTTCTGCTTTGCGAAAGCCTAAAAGTCCACCCCCCCTGCTCAAGAGGGCTCAAGAGGTCACCAAGACGGCAAATCATACATGACAGCCAACATGCGCAACGCTTGCTCACCACTATGACCACCGGATCCCGTTAATACATTTTTGTGCTGGTTCACACCGCACGCCTGCGGTCCTCGTAGTGAGGGCGCGTCGGCGCCATAATGGCAGAGCCCTCGAACCAGCAGCCCACCGCGAGAATACACGTGTAGACACGTTGCTGCTCATCCGCTAACCCAGTTCAAATGCCAGGGTACGCGCGGCACGTGAATACCAATGACGAACCCGAAACAAAATCGAATGGAAGCTTGGGCGGCGGGGGGGAGCTAACCCCACGGAAGAAATGGCATGCATGTGCTGACGACTGAACGGAACTATCCGTTACACTTCCTAACTGTGGATCGGCCACGAGCAAACGCATGCCACCCCTTCGCCGCATCTTACATGTTTGTTGGTGCGCAAGCCGATAGGGGACGAACGCTACACTGTACCGCCACGTGTTCGACGACGACACGGTGTTGTTGCAAGCCGTCCTGACGTTGGCGGACATCTACTAACGGCAAGCGCACATATGGCTCAGAAGGACACTATTGGTGGAATTCAGACCCCACTGCAGGGGACACCACGCTGCGCGGCACCGGCTTCCAGAGACGCCAGCACCTGACAAGCAGGCCAAGCGCTTTAGCCGATCACCGACATTGATTGTCCTGAAATTGGGCAAACATGGGCATCTGAAAAGAAAAACTTGCTGTTAGTCCACATTTGTACGAAGCAGCGCGACACATGTTTTAATCAGCGGCAGAGGGTCCTCAAGCGCGAACAGCACATGAAAATGCGAATTGCGATCGAACACTGTCGAAGGCACAATATAGAAGACGTCCCGCAGTGAAAATGCAGCAATGAGTGGTGTGCAAGAGGGACTGTAACCACAAGCACAAACATGCAGCGGCCAAGAACTTGACGAGGAGACTCAACTCAAGCGAAGTCTAGCGCAAGCAAACTGGACCACTGGATCACCGACACAACGGTGTTAGCCAGTGAAGCGCAAAGAAATTGTAACTGCTGCCAGCCCAGCTGACTGGTGGGGTAAAACATCAAAGCACACACACACACACACACACACACACAAAGATGGCAGGGTGCTTGCCTACGGACCAGCAACGCAATAGACGGCACAACCCGTGAATCAAACAACAATATAGATTGGTGGCGTCGGGACTCGCAATAGGCGTGGAGCCTTGTACATGCGGGTCCGAAACCAAACTAATGAAGCCATGCCGTGGAATCCTCGGCGGATAGCCACGCCACCAAGGGAGGCCAGTGTCATTGACACATCCGGGCTGGCCGAAAGAAGGCTGCAGTAGCGCCAACCGAATTGATCGGTAGGGTACCGAAACAGCAATAACCTGAGTGCCAACCGTACATCGGGCAGCACTGGTGATACCCCGCGGTGCAAGGGAAGAGGGCGCAGAGAATGAGAGGCGCACCCCGCCGGCCGCGACCGCCAGGCGCGCACGCAGAGGAGGCTCAACCCCCCGCGGCGGAGACAACCTGGAAGGAGGGGGCAAGGGGGGGAGAGAGCAAGCAGCGGCAGGGGCAGGAGGGGAGCCCGAAGAGACGCCAGCGGGGGCCCCTCGACGCGGCCCGATCCCGCGGCCGAGACGGCGACGACCGAGCGAGCCCCGAGACCAACGTGAAAGAGGAGGGGCCGAGAACCCAACGCGGAGGGGAGCGCCGCCGGAGGCGGCGGGAACGCCGCACCACCTCCGACAGAAAGCAGAGCGCCACAGGACCTAAAGACGGGAGTGGCGGAGAGATGGGTGAGCAAAACACCGCTGGGGCAGAGCGAGGAGGAGCGGCGCCCCAGAGGCGACAAATCGGCACGAGAGCAGCGCGACTGATCGTCGTGTGACACGGCAGGAACGGCGACAGATCGATGGGCGACTGGCGCGCGACCGGCCAGAGCAGGCGACTGCAACGCAATGCCCTGCTCACACTCGGCGAGGAAGTCGCTCAGGGGACTCGCGCCAGGCCACCACATTACCTTCCTGCTCTGGCCCCCTAGCCGTTTGATACGGGCCACGAGCTGCTTCTCGGAGGCGACCTCTAGGCCAGCCAGGTGTCCAGTCGAGACCAAGACGTCGACTGATTTGCGCTGCACAGTCGGGCCAACCGAGACTGGCGGGACGCGCGCGCCAGCCAGTTGCCGCCCGTGCGCTGGCAGGGAGTGCACGAAGTCGGTCACGACCTGTCTAGGGACCATCTCTGGGCGAGTTCGCCCCTGCCCGTGGGTTCTGCACTCTCAGGCGAAGTGATCCCATCGTCTACAAGTCCACGGGGAGTCAACCCACACGCCCCCTCGACAATCCGCCAGGCCAACTTGCCCTAGCGGGGCGACGCAAACAAGGTCCGCACCCAGACGGCGCATCCGTGGCGGGCGCACGGATCATGATTGGTGGGTGTCCGGCGGAGACGGAGTCGTCGACTGCTTTGCGCCGCACAGTCGGGCCAGCCGAGACTGGCGGGGCGCGCGCGCCAGCCGGTCGCCGCCCGCGCACTGGCAGGGAGCGCAGGAAGTCGATCGCGACCTGTCCAGGGACCACCCCTGGGTGAGCTCGCCCCTTTCCTCGGGCCCTGTAGTCCCAGGTGAAGTGATCCCAGCGTTCACGCGCCCACGGGGAGTCAGCCCACGCCTGCGCGACAATCCGCCAGAGGCCACCTTTCACTAGCCAGGCAATGCAAGGATTGTCCCCAGACGGCGCCCCCACGGTGGGCGAGCGGGTCATGATCGGCGGGGGATCGGCGGGAGGCGCGCGCGCCCATGGTGCGCCGCCGCCACTGCTGCCCACAGCGACGGCCGCGAATCTACTGCCCGCGACGCAGTCCACGAGACAGCCAGCGCGCGAGGCCTCTGGACCTCCGTTCGCGCGCCGGCGCGGCTCGCAGCTGCGCTGTCCGAGCGAGACGGGCGGCCAGCGGGCCGCCGCCCGCAGCGGGGGGGAACCCGCGAACCTCCCCGGGAAAGTAGCCAGGTGGACGAGGCGCCGCGGCATGGCCAGTCGAGCTCTGGGGTCTCGCGCCCGTCTTCCGAGCTCGCGCCGGCAGCTGGCGGACAGGTGCCCAGCTCTGCCGCTTGCCACTTTGCCCCGGCGACTTCGCCGGGTGGCGTCTCGCGAGAACCCGAATGAATCTGCGAGGTGCATCACCTGCCAGGAAGTCGGCCGCGCCCTCGCGGCCCGCCCACTGGGGCCGACTGCCAAGGCAGCGCACGGGTCTTACCCCAGCACTGCGCGAGCCCTCGAGGCCCACGCCGGCTCGATCCGGCGCCGGGGGCCAGAGAGGCGCGAAGCGGCCCTGCGCCACCAGGCGGCGCAGGGCGAGCTCGTCTTGTTCGTCGCGCTCTAGACTATTCCCTCCAATGGGGGCGCTCACCCCGCCACTCTCGTCGTCGGCCCCTCCGCTCTCACACAGATCGTCGGAGATGTTCATAGATCGGAAGGGGCTGCTTCGGGGTCCTCGACTTCTTTTGATCACTGCAGCTCTGCCCCGGCGCAATGCTCATCGTCGCCCACCATGCCAACGTCATCCTCGACCATCAGCGAGGAGGCGGGGTGGCTTGAATGATCGGAGGGGGCGCAGTCTGCCGCCCTCAGATCGGCGGCGGCGACGCCTGGATCAGCGGCAGCGCGACCAGCGTCCATCGGAGAAGGCACAGAAGGAGGCAGCGGGTCTAGGGCCGGGCCCAGCCGGCTCCCCAAGGGCCCCCCAGCGCCCCGATTGATTCGGATCCTCGATTAGGCCGGGATCCATAAATGGACTGGGCTTGGCGAGGAGCTCCACGCACACGCCACCACCACCACACTCGGGGACCCCTTCCATCAGCCCGCCACATCCGTCGCTGACGCTCTTCTCTATGATGCTCTGCACCGCGTCTTCGACGGGAGGCGCGGGGGCCATGGTCGGATCAGATGCACAGATCGGCGCGTTGCCACCCATTGCGCTGCCGCCCAGCGCGACGCCCTCCAGCACGCCGTCATCCACAGTAGCGTCATCGGACTGGGCACGGTTCAGACGCTCCGCCCCGCCGTGCAGCGCGATGCCAGCAGGGCCCCAGAAGTTGGCGCTTGCCTGAACAGTCAGGCCCGCAGCGTGACCACGACCTACCCTTCGCCCCCCCCCACCCCCCTCCGCTGGCACCTCCTTCTCTGTCTCTTCCTCCAGCCCCGCGGCTTCCAGCAGGCGCCGTTGCCGGCGCCCGCTGCGCGTCGGCGACATCGCCCCCCTTTCGCTCCTCGCCCTCCACCTCCACCACCCGTTGCATGTCCCTCGTCTCCTTCTGCATTCCCCCCTTTACCTCCTCCTTCATTGCAACCTCCTCCTTTGCCTCTGCCTCAAGCCGCAGGTCTTCCAGGTGGCGCTGTCGCCGGTGCACTAGCCGTTCCCCCTCTACCTCCCCCCTCCGCCTCGCCCACCCTGGATGTTAGCAGATCCCGTCTCGTGCACCGCAGACAGCGCCCCGCAGCTGCTGCTCCGCACCTGCACGCAAACCGCGCGCGGCACATTTTCAACTCTGCCCTTCCACCTCCACTGCCCCCCACAAGTCGCACACATAACAATGCCCTTGTCAAGGGATCCCGCCACTTTCCCCTATTTGCGGCTCCACGTTGAAGCATGGCCCCATTCGTTGTACTTGGCATTCATATCGCGCCCTGCGTCCTCCAATCGAGCCTCTGACGCGTTCGCCCCCTTCTTGTCCACCTACTCTAGGTGCAGCTCTGCACATGGGCACGGCCCGTTGGCGATGGTGGAGCGCACATGTTGAACTCTCGAAACACATCGCCCACATCGGCACCACAGGCCCTCTGCTCCCACCCGTGGCTCCAGATGGCATCCGTTCTCCTGGATATACACAGCATCGCCCTTCGCCTCAGCTGCCGCCGCCGTCGCAACCACATCCCCGGCGCCATGCCACACTCGCAGTTGATCCCGCCACTCACCAATCACGAATTCGTGCAGCACTTTCACCTGCATCACACTGAGAGGGCCGTGCACTAGAATAACTGCAGCGCAACGGGCACAAACGCCCATAGTGCCCAAGCCTAGCATAGACGACATCGCTGTCGCCCGCTCCGACACACACCGCGGGCATTCTAAAGTAACATGATCGACGATCGCCCCCTTGCCCCACAGTAGCACTCGGTAGTCCCACCGCCCACTTCTGCGTCCCGCCATCCACCAACTGGTCGGCAAACCACCCGCCAGTATACTCCGCGATACGCCCAGAATGATTCTCGCCTCAATGGCCACATCGGTAACCTGGCACTCCTCCTCTGCAGCCTGCTGCTCTCCCCACTCCGTACAATGTCCCGCCCCCGGGGGGTCATCTCTACCCCCCCCCCAATTCGCTGCAAATCGTCGCGTAGCGCCATTGTCTTACGCCTACCAACTTCCAGCGCACCTTTGCGTTGATGACCCCTGTCGTTGACCACTCGGCACCACAGCATGCCCCACCATGCCTCCCTCAACGCACGCAGCCACTCCTCCTCATCCGCCTCGCTCTTCACCTCCCCCTCCATCTGGAGTGCACTCGCGGGTCCTAGAACCAGCGATCTACTTAATACTCGCAGTCTCGTCATAGGTCCGCCCCTCCAAGCGGTGGGTCGTTGACCAAACCGCGCAAGTAAAAGTGCCGCCACTCCAGGTTTTTCGCATTGCGCGCATCCCCGCACGTAGTCCCACATACACTGCACCGAACTCTGGATCCAATTGCACCGGAGCCAGTAATGCAAATGTCATCGCGGGGCTCATGGAACAACTGTCCGCTTTCGAACTCGCCAGCATCACCACAGTCCTCACCTTCCCGAGCGCTGACACATCGCTGACCAGGCAGTGCATTCCCTGACAGAAAGAGGAAAAAAAAAAAAAAAAAAAAAAAAAAAAAAAAAAAAAAAAAAAACACGCGCCTGGGTAGCCCCAAGGCCGCAGCACCATACGCACGCGTCCCGCCGTCAATCCCCATTTCAATACGCTCATTTTCCCGCTCAGTAGCACTCGCGGCATGCTGGCGCGCAACCAGAGACCCGCCCACACTAAGAAATTCAGTCAGATGCTGGACCTCGTCACCCAAAACTCCCTTCGCGCAAAAATTGCCGAAAGTAATTGGTTCCTTCATATTCAACTCCCCACCCCCAGCGGCACAATAAGCCCGAGCCACACTGTGGAAGCCCCGCATTCCCTCCCGCACTCCCTCCTCCGCCATTGAAGTCGCCAAAGAAGCAATATCATATGCATGCGACCAGTTTGTTGCAGCAGCGTTGTTATGTGCACCAGCCGCCTCCAAAATGCATGATACAACACTGTTCGATGCGATGCGATCATGCTCAACGCGTCTCCTAGCACATTCTCGTTATAGGCACGGAACCAATCCGCCACTGATCCCTTCAGTCTGAATACTCTCCGCAAGCCGTGGCACATACCTCGCAATGCCAGCAAGGTCCCAGAAGCCAATCTAATCCTCTTCGACGAAGGCCGACCTGCAGTCCGCGACCTCTGCCTCCTGGATGCCCCCCCCCCCGTCCTCTGTCACGTCGCCGTCGCCCACCTCCTCGTCGGCGCCGTCGACACCATCATCATTATTCCCGTCGCCGTCGTCGTACTCCTCCGTGGCCTCCCCGCCCCCAACGCCCTCCGCAAACTCCTCCTGGGAGAGAGCTCCAGAGATGTCGACATCGAGGGAGCCAGTACGTTCGAGCGGCCGCGCTGTCCATCGGTCTGGCCAACGGAGTCCCAGGTGCCAGGAGCAACGGCGGCATCGCTAGGCCGCCGCGGCGTTTCGACCAGCTCGTCGATGGCTGCATTGCCAGCGCCCTGGCGGGCGCGGCGGCAGCGTCGGCAAGGGCCAAAGCGGCGGCGGGGCCGCACTCGGCAGCAGCCACAGCAGCCGCGGCAGCGCCAGCGGCAGCCGCCGCAGCAGCAGCCGGCGACAAGGCGACCGCCCGAGCCACGGCCGACGCGGTGGCGGAGGCAGCACAGGCGCAGGCCGCCGAGACAGCCTTGGCAGCCGCGGCAGCGGCCAAGGCCGTGGACCAGTCGCCGGCCCCAGCGGCCTGCCAACGAAGGCCAGCCGCAGGCGGCGCCAAGCCGGAAAACGGCACCGCAGGGCAGGCGGTGCCAGCGGCGGCAGGACGGCCGGCCGGGAGGCCAAGCAGCGCGGCATCACCACCCACGGCAGCGGCGCCAGCTGACAGCGGCAAGCCCAGCCGCAGCAGCGGCACAGACCGAAGCAGTGGTGCTGCGGTGACAGCTGCCGCCGTTCGCGGCCGCTGGAACGCGGCGGCAGCGGCGCAGGCCGCCTGAGCAGCGAGTCTGGAAAGAGACACTCCCCGCCCAGCGGCAGCCGTCTGGGGCGCGCCAGACGCGCGAACCGCCAGCGCAGCGGCTCGGGCCCTGGCAGCGACTGCCAGCCTAAGGCCGGCGAGTAGGGTGTTGAAACGGGACCATTGCCTTTTTTTGGTTCCGTCGCCCGCCGAAGCGCAGAAGACTGCTTTACGGCCCGAGGGCGTGGCCGATTCCGTTATCTGAGATAGCGTGATCCACCGCCGCTTTACTGTGGAAATTTCCCCCCCCCCTTCCTCTGGGACCCGAGGGCCCCCTTCCCCCCCTCCGACACTCCCCCCCCTCCTGCTGGACCCCCCCCCCCTCCCCCCTCCCCCCAGCAAATACCCGCCCCTCCCCTAACCTCCCCCCCCCGCCCCCTCCGGAAAACCGAAAGGGGTCACTACCGGTTCGAAGCCCCCCCCCCCTCGGGAAAACCGCGAGGGGTCACTACCGGTTCGAACTCCTCCTCTCCCCCTCCCCCCAGAAAACCAAAGAGGGGCCACTACCGGTTCGAACCGCCCCCGCTCTGGAAAACCTGGGGAAGTCACTACCGGTTCGACGAACCCTTCTCCCCGACCCCCCGCGCTCACCGCCAGCAAACAACCCTGAATCCCTACCACCGTCCGCACGACATCCCCCACTGCTGTCCCCAGCACCACTGTCCCCACCACCACTGCCCCCACTGTTCCCACCACCGTCACCACTGTCCTCACCAGTGCCCGCACTAGCGTCGCACTGTCCCCACTGTCCCCAACACTGTTCCCACCATGGTTCCACTCCCCCCACTTTCTCCACGGCCCCAACCACTGTCCCACTGTCCCCACTGTCCCACTGTCCCCGCCGCTCTCCCGCTGAGCTATCCCGCTGTTCCCACCACTGCCCCCACTGCCCCCACCACTGTACCTACTGCACCTCTGCCTCATTATCCAACCGCCGTCCTCGCCGACGCCTTACGCCTTCACCACTGTCGCCACCACCACTGTTCCCTCCACTGTCCCACTGTTTCCACCACATTCCCACTGTCCCCACACCGCTGTCCCCACAACCACCGTCCCCACCACTGTCCCACTGTCCCCACTGTTCCCACCATTGTCCCCGCTGTCCCCACCAGTGCCCCCACCAGTGTCTCACTGTCCCCACTCTCCCCACCATTGTGCCACCACGGTCCCACTCTCCACCCTTTCCCCACGGTCCCCACCACCGTCCTCCTGTCCCCACTGTTGCCACCACTGTCCCACTGTCCCCGCCGCTGTCACACTATGCTGCCCCACCGCCCCCACTGCCCCCATCAGTGTCCTCCCAATGTCCCCACTGTCCCCACCACTTTCCCACTGTACTTCTGTCCCACCACTGTCCTCACCACCTCCATCACCACTGTCCCACTGTCCCCACCACTACCGTCCCCACAACTGTCCCACTGTCTCCACCACTGTCCCACTGTCCCCTCGCCACTGTCCCCACCACCACCGCCCCCACCACTGTCCGCACCACTGTCCCACTGTCCCCGCGCCACTGCCCCCACTACCACCGTTCCCACCACTGTGCCAACATCCCTACCATTCTCCAACCATCCCGAGGAGTGGGCATCGTTTGCCGGCGGCGAAGAAGGGGGGGAGGGGTTCGACCGGTTTTCGAGGGGAGGGAAAGGGGGGGACGGGTTACGAACCCCCAATGACCCCACCCGGCTTTCCACCAGCAGCGGTAGAACACGCTTTTCCCGCTGTCTCCAGCTACGTGGGTTCCAGGGCCCGGCACCCAGGGGAGGGCATCCGACAGTGTGGCTTTAGAAATATGGATCGTGAACTGCAACAAGTGGGGTACATGAAGGACGTCCTTGAGGATGCCAGGTACCCAGCCCACATAAACTATGTCCAGAGCATAGGCTCCGCGACCCCAAGCACATTGATTGAGCATCAGTTTCTGTTTTGAGTGCAGGTTGGAAATCTATGTGGCTTGCGGCAGTCCCTGGTCCTCAGGATGGACACTGTGCAGAAGTTGCTATATTTGCTCGCTGGTAGCTAGGGCTCCTTGCAGCGCCGTCTCCAGTCATTGCTTGGGGCCGCTGCCCAGCTTGCAAAGTTCACGCACATGATAGCCCTGCTGTTCTCCTGACGTCGGTGTACTTGCAGCACTCTGCTGGCCACAACGAAGCAAACGGAGAAAGTCTCAGCGACCTGGGTGAGTTTGTGAGCAGCCAGTCGTCCGAATACATCATCGGAGACGACTTCAATTTCGAGTCAGATATCCTGGATGGCCTGGGTTTTGCTACAGCTGCGGGGGGGGTCAGCTGGCCACCACCTCTGCCCACACCCCCTACCCCTCCCAGGGCACCCCCTCTAAATATGATTACTTAATTGTGTCGGAACCCTTTGCCAAGGGCCTCACCAAGGCCTCGGTTCGACCAGATGCGGCTCTCAACCTTCACAGACCCGTTTCGCCTACGTTCCATCCAAAGCTGCTTCGTCTCAAGGCGCTCGCCTTTAGGAAGCCGGCGCCCCTGCCTGTGGACCCCCCGTTCGGGCCTCGGCCCTTCGAGTGCAGCACTCCTTGGAATGTTTGCTTGGTCCTTGTGGACACCAGGGCGGGGGAGGTTTTTTCGGGCAATGGAGATTGTGCTGCCGCCCTCTTGCCTGCAAGGTAGGCCAGGTGGGCTAACAAAGCGAAGCTTACTTAGCTAGCGCTTTGGGTGCTGACCTCTCCCCAGGGGGGAAATTGTTGAAACTTTCTGGACGCCTATCTGTCCGGCGGCCCCTCCTCACAAGGATACCGCGATTCGATGCTTGAGGTGGTTGGAGGCCCAGCTCAAAGCCTTAAACAGCTGAGTGGCTTTGTTTCAAAAAATTCCGCGTCCGTGCCTCAAGCTGCTGGTGGCCCCCCCTCGGTGCTCGGGAGATGCACGCAGTGATGTTCTGACGTGCGGCGAGCTTCGCCACCAACTGCTCTTCCGGTGTGGATTGTCTCCTCCTCCCCACGTTGCGCTGCACGCAGCTTTCGAGAAACGCTGTCGGGACGAGTTGGCGGTCGCTGCTGATTGGCGGCCGCCAGCCCTTGCTCTGTCCGTGGCCGCTAAGAACAGTTCAAGGCTAACACAAATGACTGGCAATGTTGGCCCCGTGGGACTTCGCAAGGGATGCCTCGCGCGCCGCAGGTGTTGCGAGACCCTACGCCTTGGGCCCTGTCATTTTTTGATGTTGTTCTCCTCCGTCCCCTGTTGCTCCCGTCCAGGCAGCCGTGCTTCCTGATGGCTAGCAGAGAACCCCCGCGCGCCCGCGGTGAGTGTGGGGCGGGGGCGCGCTTCGAAGGAAAGGGCGGTTTTCGGCCGAAGCCAGGCGAACCCCGAACCTACCACCAGCTGGTCCCCGTCGTCGCGGGCCGCCCCTGCCGTCGCGGGCCCAGCCGCTGCCACCGGCCCGCCGCCGCCAGCCGCCGCCGGCCGCCGCCGCCCCCCGCCGCGCCAGCGTCTGCGCGGGCCCCCCGCCCGCTGCTGCCAGGCGCGCCCGGGCGGCAGCGAGCGGCGGCCGCGGCCCAGTTTCCGCGGCCCACCTCTACTCCTCGCCTTGTGGCCCCGGGGCCCGTTTCCCAGGGTCTGATCTGACTCGAGGAAATCGGCAAGGGTGCCACTTGTCTCTTCTCTTGTCTGCTGTCTGTGCAGACTTACCTCTACGGGGGGTTGAACGGCCGCCCCCCACGGCCGTCAGGAGGACGTTCACGGATGACCTCGCCACGGCGCCAGCCGCGGCGGCGCGGCGGCCGAGCAGTCTGGAGCTCCCCTTTCCAAGAGATCGCGTTGATTTCCCGCTTTGAACTGAACATCGCCAAGACAGCGCTCGTGTCGACAGACCCGCTGGATCTGTCCGACGCGCGCTCCGCCGGCCGCCCGAGCCCCCGACTTAGCAAGAATGATCGTCGCGGAGGCGGCGAAGTATGTGGGCATGCTTCGGGGGCCCGGGCGCGGCCAACTCTTTCGGGTGCCACTTCCCAGAAAGGCATTGCCTGCCCGACTGCTGCGGCAGCCCGCCAGAGCGCTGGGGTCCCGCCAGCAGCCGCCCTCCTCTGCCATGGTGTGATTGGGCCGCTGGTGGTGCTGCTGGCTGCCGTCGTGGTGGTGGCGCTGCTGGTCGCTGTCGCGGTGGTGGTGGTGGTGGTGGTGGTGGTGGTGGTAGGTGGTGGTGGTGGTGGTGTGAGTGGGGGTGGTGGTGGTGGTGGTGGTGTGTGGATTAGTTGGTGGTAGGTGGTGGTGGGTTGGGGGTGGTGGTGGTGGTGGTGGTGGTGGTGGTGGTGGTGGTGGTGGTGGTTGTGGTGGGGTGGTGGTGGGGTAGTGTGGTGGTGGTGGTGGTCGTGGTGGTGGTGGTCGTGTGGTGGTTTGTGGTGGTAGTGGTGGATGTGGTGGTGGTTTGGTGGTTGTGGTGGTGGTGGTGTGGTGGTTTGTTGTGGAGGT